>JAUYWH010000022.1:1281950-1296581 GCA_034779795.1 Ctenopoma multispine | reverse complement strand
TGTGTGTGTGTGTGTGTGTGTGTGTGTGTGTGTGTGTGTGTGTGTGTGTGTGTCTGTGTGTGTGTCTGTGTGTCTGTCTGTGTGTGTCTGTGTGTGTATCTGTGTGTGTGTCTGTGTGTGTGTGTCTGTCTGTGTGTGTGTGTGTGTGTGTCTGTGTGTTTGTGGTGGGTCCCACTGCTAAATCTAAATTGCAGCTAATTACGAGCTTGTTTTCTGTCACACTTTTCCCTCAGTGTTTCCATAGACATTAACACCTACCTAACTAGGTTTATGATATGACAGACACGCTTGACAATTCTGCCGTCAGCTTCTCTGCTGTTATTTGTAGCCAGCATACGTTTTTATTTAAAAGCAAATTAAGAGTCAGTGTAGTCAGTTTTTGACAGAGCCTGTGCTGCTGCTGCTGCTGCGGCTGCTGCGTTTGCTGCGGCTGCTGCGGTTGCTGCTGCTGCGGCTGCTGCTGCTGCGGCTGCTGCGGTTGCTGCGGTTGCTGCGGCTGCTGCTGCTGCGGCTGCTGCGGTTGCTGCGGTTGCTGCGGCTGCTGCTGCTGCGGCTGCTGCGGCTGCGGCTGGGGACAGCACGAAAGACACAGAAAAGAGAGGTAACAACAAGAGAGGAGAAAAAGAGGCCAAGCAGCCTTGGGCAAGGTTTGCACCCATCTGGCAGCGTGGATTTTGACTGGCACATAGTTAAACAGTGATGCAGTTTGACAAATTTCAAACAGAGCTTATGAAAAGATAACATAAACACAATAGTCACTCCGGGCCCTGCTTCCACCTGTGTGTGTGTGTCACCCCGGAGTGTGAGTTAAAGGCCACTGCTAATGAGGAGAGCTGTTCCACGCTCTTGGATTAAGGTCTTTGTAAAGTAAATCACTGTCAGATAAAGGCACAGTGTTTATAACCTACCATTAATATTTTGATTGGTATGTTTAAGAGAGCCAGCTCCTTAATGCACACTGTCCTGGGCTCTAATGGGATGCACTGGCATATCTGCCTGTGCCCCCCAGTGTGTTAGCAGGTCGTGAATTTATTTGCCAACCTAAGCGCCGTTCTGTTGGACTGGACTTTTTTCCTCTGTACAGACATGTCTGTGTAAGGCTTGGTGAGATGCTCTTGGCAGCTGCAGTGTTCATATTGTTGGTGGAGGTGGGAGGGCAGCGGATAGAAGGGGAGGCATGTTGAATATTATTGATTGAATTCCCGATCTTTGATTTGACTGCAGCAAAGTAACAGCACAGATTAATACTGTAATCTGTCACTGGGACTTGGGTGGCCTTGGAACGAAACTATTTTTATGTGAAGTGTCATGGGGCACTTTAAAGCCCTTGAAATGTGGTTTGGCAGAGGAAATTTCAGCATCGTGAATTCATTCCTGTGAGAAAAACATTATTCTTCTACTGGAGTCACTTTAAAAGTACTAAATTAAAGTGCAGTTAGCATGAATGCATGTGATGCACTGCACCATTAAAGCTTCTCTCTAACTCAGGCGTAGTCATCTAATGCAGCCGTTCACATCGTTGTGTTCATATTAGATGTATTTATTGTACCATTAAACTCAATTTATTAGCAGGAAATACCTATTCCTGTTTAACACTACTAGAGCAAAACCTTTGCAACTTTGTCCACCATTTCTTATCGTTTACATCATTCACTCACCGCTGTAACTATGATGGGTTATAAACAAGTTTACCCAGATTCTACAAACTACTTTATTGGGAGAGCAAACAAAAACACAAAGTGTCACTCATTGGACTGGAAAATTGGATTTGAATGCACAGCTATGGCACGCACTACTATTTGTAAGCTGTGGTACTTAGTATTACACATATGAACTGGCCAAAAGAGAAAAGAAGGAGACTGGAGTTAAGTTCTAATTATAAAAACAGGAATTATGCTGTAAAATAGAAATCAGACAAACAAACACTGTAAAACACTGTCCATAAATCAACTATGTTTTCTCATCAATGTAGTGTCTATATATAGGTTTAGTTAAATTCAAGTTCACTTAGAATGTCTAGGTTTAGTTCAGACCACTGTACAACTTACAAACATGAGTTTTTACTTTAAGTTTACTGCTCAGAGCTTATTACATTAGGTGTTTTAAAGGAAGAAAGGGGCAGACCTCCCAGCATGCATTGCTTGAAATGTAAAACTTTTCAGAGACTATTCATTTGTTTCTTTCCTTAATGATAAAAACAGTGTTAACTATAATTAAGATTAGTGTTCAAGTCAGGGGATTTTAGTCACCTGGAGCGACTTAAAATCTAAAAATCACTGGGAATGTCGTACAGGTTTTTGTATCAGTGTCTTCAAGTCATCTTAATATCCTGATTTGTCATTTTGAGTTATTGAATGTAAAGTGAATTATTGTGCAAATGTTGCAATTTCAAATCAAATGTACAGTAAGTGTGAAAAAAGCAAAGGGGCTGAACCTGTATGTTGTTGTGTAGATTCCTGAGGGGAACATGTATCTGAGCAAAAGCAAATACTAAAGCTACATAATAATATTAATACTTATAATAATAAGCAGAAAATAGCTTAGACAGGTATCCACTGAAAATGTTGCTGTTTTTCTTGGCAGGACAGTTAATTACTGATGATTGGATTTTAAAAACTGAACACATCCGGGAGAGGAAGTCCTCCGGCTTAGTCCAGGTCATGTCCAACGTTTTACATCCTTGTTAAGGAATACACATATCTAGCCACTAGTCATGGCTATACAACGGTGATTATAACTGTCACCTCTTGTTACTGTCTCCAAGGCCCTCATAGAAACACTTACCGTTCCTGTGCCAGGCGTTTCTGATTGTTTTCACTGAAACCCACATACGGCCTGCGAGGAAACCTTCTCTAGTGATTCCAAGGCCATGTGATGAACATCTGGGAGATTACTGTGACTGTGTGTGTCTTCCGTTGACAAGCTCCGAAGGCCTTCTGTTATTTTAATCCACGCTGAATATTCCACCAGCCTGCAATCACACTAAATGAGAGAGGATTGGCCGGACAACAGAAAGATGTGAAATTAAAAACAATTGCCGGAAACTGGGGAGTGTGATTGTGTTGTGGTTGTCTTGTTCCACTAAATATCCAGACATTTATCCTAAAACTGCAGAGATTTATACTCCTTAAAAATGTCACTTGAATGACTTTTTAATACAGCCAATGTTTGATTGCGCCTTCTGAAAGAGCCACACCAGCTTTAGGCTTTCTTCTTCAGGTTTTTTTTTCTTTGATATTAGTTTAATCGGTTCAGAATTACTCATAATTGCAATAATATGATGCAGCTGTAGTCAAGCTGTCAAAATATCATAAATAGAGAAGCATTCCGTGTAATTCCTTGTTTGTAATAAGCGTAATGGGAATAATTTGTCCACTGACACATGTTTTTTCACCAATGTATTAATCATCACTGGGAAAAGCAGAATCAAAAGATCAATGTAGATTTGTGACAGCACATTTTTGTAATGTGAAAAGTCATTAAAACACATGATGAAGACGGTTATAAAATATCGTATATGCATATTAACAGTTTCTTTATTTTCTCACCTCAGTGCAGAGCTTCATCTCCACTGAGATCAGTGTCAGTCACACACCTAGCTTACTTAGATTTCCTGTTTTGTCTGTTCAGTTATATCATTTTATGTCACTGTAACTATATCAGACATAAATACACTGGACTTATTAGAGTGACCTTTTGTTATTTTCTTTCAGTGTGTGCTGTAATTATATAACTGAACAACAGAGGAATGATTGTGGTGGACTGGAGTCCTGACAAAAACGGCATCCCTGGGTTTTAACTTTGTGACTTTTCTGATATCAAAGTGACCCTTTATTACTCGTAGCGTCGGAGCCTTAGGGTCTGTAGAACCGTGACTGATTCAAGCAACTCTTCTGAGGATCAAGTGGTGCTTTAAAGCTGCTTCTTTAAAGACCCTCTGCAGATCCACCTGTTTGTACTGAAACCTCAACTACTAATTCTTAAGATAATAACTTCAGATAACTAAACATGTTCAATTTAGCCTCGTGAGTCAGCAGGAGAGTTCCGCTGAATGATAAGAATCGAGGGTCTGAAGTGCAGCGACTCTAAATGTTTTCTTACAGTGTTTCTTTGCCGCTCAACCAAAGTTTCCACTTCTTGGGTTTCATCTGTTTCCATAATCTGTATCACTTAAGACAAAGAGTCGCTGCTGTGCTGCATTAGCCAGCAGAGAAAGACTTAAGCTCAGCTACACTGAAATAAGAAGCAAAATAGCTTTGTGGATGTGGAGCACAAATCCATAATGAATAATGAAGGGCATTAGAGGGCTCAGAAAAATGCTGGAGAGAAACTGTTGAACAAGTCACACAATTAATCATGAACTGCCTTGTTTTGTGTGAGGAAATATTTTAGGATAACATGTGGAAGAAGTCAAAGATTTGGTTGTGTTCTGAAGAAGAAGAAGAAGAAGAAGAGTCTTTTACAAAAACAAATGAACGACTGGATAAATCCTTTGCTGTGCTTCATGGGCTATGTGCAAGTCTTGAGGTTTTTTCCAAAGAGAGGTCGCTGCCTTGTCTTGTCTTCTCCAAAGCCCTAAAAAGTGGGATTGACTTTCAAGCTGGATTTTGAGAGGGAAGGCTTTTTTGTGCAGTAATTGCTATATAATGAGGGTTTCACTGACCTCCTGCCACATCTTGGCCGTGTTTTTTTATTTACTCGTCCAGGGGAAGGTAATGTCTCCGTTAAAACAGATGGAAAAAATATGTCTCCCCACCTCCTGCGGGAATTTGATTTCTCCCAACAGCTGTCTTGCTTTATACAAGCATGAAGTCAGGGAATCGCCTATCTCAAATCAATCACGCCGGCTGACGTTTCCTGCAAACTGTGCTCGCGGAGCTGGCTTGGAAAGGGTGGTGGAGGAGCATCATCATCATCATCGTGCTGGAGGAGACGAGGGGCTGATGTGCTCTTGTTTATGTCCTTTAATGCCTTTTCCCATTAGGTGCACGGCTGAGAGCTGTGATCTGAGCCACAGGAAATCAGCTGACACCTGCAGGAGGAAACTTTACTTTAACACAATTCCATTAAGAGCTGAAAATGTCTTTGAGTGCATGTGTGATGATGGACCCGTTTGCTGCTATTAGATCTTTTTTTAATATTAACTGTGAGAGACTGCAATGCCAAAAATATTTTCACATAAACACGTCTACTTGCTACTAACCAACAAAAAATCTCTATGTAAGTGTTTGAAAATAAAAGTGGTGAACTCTAAAGTCAACTACTATTTATTACTCAATAACTTCATGAGGTACTGCGTCTGATATCCTGAGAGGTGCTTCTACTTTTCTTGGATTCCATTAGATTGTCCACAGAGGTACATCAGCACAAAGTGGACACCGAGTTCAAGTCCAAACATCCCCTTTACAATCTTGATCCTCTTTGAAATGACTCTGTTTTAATCATTTATCCTGAAAAAAAGGACCATTACTTACCGGAAATAAATACTGTACCACAAATGGAAACTGGCCTCCATTGTGTTGGAGTGGATATAACAAAACATACTAAACCACAACTATTGTGAGAAAGAAACCTCAGTGAGTGAATTCCATTCTCATTCATTGTGTTGAGCATCAGTAGGAAAATCTCAGACCTCAGATTACTTTACTTTACTTTAGATTAACCTATATTATCTTTCTGGAATTATAAAAGACTTATAACGCTGAGTCCAGTGTAATATAGAAAGGTGATTCATAGGAAATGTAGAGCAGTGGTAAGACTGCTAAAAAATAATGATCCTAATGATGATTGTAATGCTAAAAATATTTGTGTTACAACTACAACTTAATACTTAAATTATTTTTTACAGGACAAAAAAAGCATAAATAAATGACTAGAAAAATAATTTCCCCTCAGATGGTTACGGCAGCGAGAGTGTTCGTGTTGGTGATTCTGAATCATAAAGCATGACTCTGAAGTCTGAGTACACATAGAAAACAGTATTTATTTACACTGCAGTCCTGGATGAGTGCCCACTCACTGACACAGGTTGTTGCAGAGAGCGAAACAGTGAGGACTTTATTCCACTGTCACCTCAAACTGCTCACGTTGCTCTGCGGTTCACTTCATGTCCCCTCAAGAGCGCTGGGAGTTTGGCCTCGTAATGAATGGTAGTCACACTGAGCTATTTATAAAGCTGCAGAGTCTGTGAACACACTGTGTGTTAATGTGACTGCAGCCGATTGGCAGGATCATTACTTATTATGCAAAATGGAGAGTTACTTAGGAAGCGAATCATCAAATTATAATTTTTTATTTACACTGCATATTTACACCGTGAGTGTTGCATCAGTCAGGTTCTGAGTGAAGAGCTGATAAATGATATGTGAAGCTGGCAGCTACAGTTTTCTAGACGTACATAATAATCACTGGCATCCAGAGATTTCTGCAGGTAACGGGAACTTCTACAGGGTTCTACAGTGTTTATGAAAACGATGGTGCTGTTCTTTTATTTTAAATGTGTGTGTGTAGCATCACCATGGACTGATTAGGGTGTAACGACACCCCAGGACAAAATTTTGCTGCTGGGCCCCCATAACCCTGGTCCCTCCCACTTTCTATGCAATGTGTACTATTTCTGCCTTTTGCATCTAGCACCTTTTTGTTTCTTTTAACTATTTTATTGGTTTGAATGTGCGACTTCCATTTTAATTTCTCTCTGCACAGTGTTAGTGGTCAACAACTCTTTAATGCGTTGACTTGATTTCACTTCATTTTCTCAAACATATTAACTTTTGTAACATGAGGGCAGAAAACTGCAATAATTAGCATCTTAAAACTAAATTCTGTGTCTGGTCTTAATGTATAATGATCAGTTAGCTACACTTGCACCGGAACACAGGACTCGTGTTTGAAACGCTTGGCCTCTGTTCGTCCATGTAGATAATACATTCAGTCATTTACAACAATGTCTGCACTGTATGTCTGTTTAATTTGATGCTCTAAAATCTGCTTTTCTTTAAATACATTGATTTTTCAAAGTGACCCCCCCCCTCCCTTCTTTTGAACAGCAGTGTATGTTACTTAATTTTCAGCTCCGTGGTGAACCGGTGCTGTATATAACCCTGTTTTTTACACGTTTCCATCACACAGCACACTGAACAACACGCGACAGCATCCTCCCTCCCTTCCGTATCAATAGCATTCAGTAGAAATTAGAAAGGTTTGATTTAAAAAAAGAAATTGTCAGTGAAGGTCCAGTGAAAACAAAGAGAAGAATGGCAGAGCTAATGTGGAGCCGGGCCTGCGCAGAGTTGGGTTTCAGTCTAATTGGGATCATACGCCGCATGTGCACTTTTGGCACATACGTTAGATTAATCAGAGACTCTTTAATCGTGGAGAAATTCTCCTGTGCATGGCTGGGCGGACGCTGGCCTCCCCACCCCCAAGACCCCCAACCTGGGTTCTGTCTAAGCATGGACCTTTTGACTCCATAAACACCCGCTCTCAAAAATTGGGGTCAACCCCTCATTGCTCGCACCAGAGCGCCATCACGCCACCACAAAGGGTCCCCTTAATGGTTAAATCGTGTGGAGCATGGATGTTCCGAATCTGCAGATTCCTGGTGGCTGACTCTTCCTCCTGATTGTAATTTATGTCGGAAGTCATTGCTGCTCCAACACTCGGCTCGTTCAAAGCCCTGGAGAGGGAGCATGCACGTGGGGAAGGCCTGCTGCATCCAGCCTGCTGCAGCTTTAGTCTGCACTGTGAAGCCAGCGCGACCCCACACATTCACCTTCTGCTAGTTACCAATAGTAAGAAATGCGTTCATGTTTTTCTTTTTTATTATTTCTATTGATTTATTTTTCTGCCAGCCTCAGCTCTGCTGTTTAGCCGAACCTGTCATTAATCTGCATATGATTAAGCCTTGACATCAATTTGACATTCTGAACAAGGACTGATTAGCCATTTGCTTGGATGGTGATGATGGTGTGTGTGTGTGTGTGTGTGTGTGTGTGTGTGTGGTGGGGATTTGCAGATGTCCACGTGGATGTGTAGGTGAAACTGAGAACTGTTTTTCCAGACCACCAAGTAAACGAAAGGTACACTTAAAAAAAATGTTTCAGATAATTAGTAGAAATGTTAAGACTCTGGATTCCATCACTTCTAAAGACCCACCTGTGACAATGAATATAGGGAGTTTAAATATTATCAACTGAGTCTTCATGTAGTATTTCAAACTGTGTAGACTTTTTTCATCATGATGAAAAATGGCACATTAGTGAAATAAATGCAGAACCTGTGCAGTTTAAAGAAAAAATAAGCAGACACACAGTGAGAAAACAAAAAAACTTTAAGTATAATGTGTAATGTTGATGCTGGTTTGGACGCTTCAAACGCTAAATTGTGTGTTTATAGCCTGAGCTGCAAAAGTCAGACCTCTAATTTCTGAATTGGAGACGTGTAGAAGACACTGGCCCTTTGAAACAAAGGATCTCTTCACTCTTGCTTTGTTCTTGTGTTTACATCGCTTTATACATTCAGACACAACCGCTGGCGTTTGCCACATTACGACCCAGCTGCTCACTGATCCTACACACTACTGCATTCAGGGACGGCACCTTAACCTCAAGGTAATCGGGCCTCAGATGAAGAACTGGGGAAAGTAGCTTCAAGAGCGAGTGAGATTCAAACAGCAGGGTCGCTTAACAAAGTGTGTGTACTGCACTGTTTTCTATATTTTATATATATTAAACATATATGTTTGCTATATACTGAATATTTTTTAGATTTTTTATTTATCTTTAGAAGCTCCGCAGAAGAAGGCAAAATATTGGCTTTAGTTTAGATTTTTTTTAAGCACTAATTTACATATTATTTAATTAATGTGTGTCTTACATGTAATTAAAGTAGTTTAGCTACAGTTAAAGTACATTCATAATTTTATATTATTTCAAGTCATTCAGATCCTTTTTTTTATTTGGTAAATTAGTCAAACTACAAACCACAGATGGGGCTGTTTTGTTTGGGACAGCATTAGGTCTCAGCTGCATTACAGGAAGCTGGATTCTCAGTTCACGAGTGGAAAAATATTTGACTGTAATTTTAAATGCTGTGAATGAGTCGTAAGTATTCATTTCTGCTATTTATTGACAAATGTTGAGGGAAATGATCCGGCCTGGTGCGGTACCCCTACCTGGACCTTTCTGGACAGCAGGTGTTTGACAAAAGCGAATGTGATTGGATTTTATCTACTGTACCTGTGAACATTAAAAAAAGACTTTTTTGCAACACACAGCTGAGCAGCATTTTATAGATAATATAATCATAATTTCATTGTTGTCATATCACTGTCAGTTTGACATTTTGTTTTACAAAGTAGTTTGAACTATTTTATTAGGCTGCTTTAGTTAATCAAACCAGGTTTCTCCCTCAGGCGCCTTTGCTGTAGTTCCAGTTTTACAGAATTAAACCCTTTTACTGAGGCTTCCCAAACACTGATCATTAGCCTAAAACATTTCAGATTAGATTTTATTTTTTTTTGTGAAATATATATTAGGATTAACAGAAAAGTGGTCTCCTATCCTGATAATGATCAATTATAATAATGATTCATTATGAGGACAATAGGCCGCACTTTAAATCAGAATACAATGTTCAGTTCAGCAGTAATGAAAAATATGAATTTAAACTGTAAGCTGACATGTAGTATGTTATGTTATATGTATATATAGATAGATATGTTTTAATCTATGTAGACTAACAGAGCAGTGTTTTGTGGTGTCAGATTGATCAAACGGAGAAGGAAACAGTATGTTAGTGAGCCGCTCTTCACTTATTTTTGGGACAGAAGCTATAATGGGACAACAGTTTGATCAGGAATAATCCTGATTTTACAGTGTAAAGCAGGACCCACAACAGAGAGAGAGCTTCCTTCATACATGATCTGACCCATGTAAAGCTCATGAGGTGTCCGCAGGCAGCAGCTTATCATCCACCGACTCTGAGTCTGTTAGTCGGCGGGATGCGTTCACGTCCGCGCGGCTCTTTGTTGTCCTGACGCGGGACTAAAACGTGTCCGATTGAATTCAACGTTTTCCTTCCATACACCACAAATACTGTAGACTTCGGGTCACACGAGGATCTGCTTAAAATCCAATGGTCACTTTAAACGAGGTATTGAAGTTTCCGTTGAGTGGGACGAGAGAGGAAAAGCGCACACGGCAAACTAGATGCTTCAAACGTAGATAAGAACAAATCCCGCGTACAGTTTACTGAGGAGTCCTCCATCCCTGGATACTGACAGTAACTCTTTTAAAAAAGCTGCTGTTTCTTTTCTCCTGAGCCTGAACGCAACAGTACTGTGAAGTCTGTCAAACCACTGTCCTCACGTTATACTTCATAAAGCTAAGCTGGATACTCACACGAAGAATACTAAAATGACACTGTAAAAATATATCAAACTGCACCATAACTTATTCTAGTGTTGCATGAAAATACAACTTTCATGACATGAATATGTCATAATATCAGCGCTCAAAGGAAATGTCACCGGTCAGCTGGTAGAAATGAGACGAATGACTCTTTTTACATTAGACACGTGACATAATCACGGATACGTTTGGTCTTTTTTAAAACCTTAATCACACAAACCTAATGTCACCACACCTCATGGAAATATTCAGCTTTAGTTTTGTTCACTGCAGCATCACATTCAGTTCATTTTGAGAATCAGAAAAAAGCCTCTTCACTCTGCTTTTCATTAGCTGCTCAGAGGAGGCTTCACTTCTTTTCTGTTACCCAGCAGCATCATGAACAGTAGAATCCACACCTTAACAAGAAACGCATGGCTCCTGCTGCCTCAGACCATAACATTCAACTTACTTAAGTTAAGTCATGGAGCCGTATCAGGCCCTGAGCCATGTCAACGCGCCTGCAGTTACCGTCATCATCACTGTTATCATGCTCATTCAATATTACCAGCTCATTATAAGCCTGCTGTGTGTCCTTTGTAATAAAGAGAGAACAGTGTTAGTGAAAATATATTTAATAATTAAACATAGTATAGTTACACAAAAAGGGATGTAAAACAGAGGAGTGAGAGTGGATCCTTAGAATATAAAGTTTAGACCTACTGCAAAAGTCTGAGTTCCCTCCTCAACTGCAGCAAGTTCATCACGAGGGAACCACAAAAACACAAGGCAGCCGGAGGACGCTGCGTCACACAGTTTTAGGTTTCTGCAAGGCCTGCAAGTCTTTGCTTTGCATAAAGAGCATCAGCAAACATCTCCTTCGTGCCATCTTGGTAGTCTGGTCCCAGCCAAAAAAAAGAGCGTCACAGAGGCTGTGCACATGGAGTCCGAGCATGTGCAGGCTGAGTCCCGGTCATTCCTCCTGAGCGTTTTCTAAGTGAGAGCTGGAGCCTTCAGATTGTTGGTCGGTATCAGCGGCAGATCGTTCCTGTTCGGACAGCTGCTCACTGCTGGGGATGGAGTTCTTCTTTGGTCGGCCTTTTGGCTTAGTTGGCGACTCCAGGCCCCCCCCCTGCAACACCTGCAGGTTGAACAGGATCAGAAAATGATCTCATATGACGTTGAATCAGCGACCATCACAACACCAACAAAAACAAAGCAATGACATTTCAGATTCATGATTTTTCTTAATAATCTATTGAATCATCTGTGCCATTAACACCACTCAGTGCTCGTTCATATCACTGCGGAAACTATTTATTACCGTTGTATTAACCTCATATACAAAACAAACCACTGCCATCATCATCATCATCATCAAGAATAACTTACGATTTTCTTCCACTTCATCCTTCTGTTCTGGTACCATGTTTTCACTTGCAGTTGACTGAGGCCCAAAGATTCGGCGAGGTCTATTCTGTAAAGAACACGTACATCAATTCAAATCACTTTTTTTTAGACAATAACTAAACATCTGCCAAAAAAACTATTTTGTTTCTGGGCAAATTAAGAAATGTGGATCTGCATTTAGTAAATAAGTTGTAATGTTATTAAAGTTTTCCCAATTAAAGTATCAAGCAATTTAAAAAGTATCAGAGGTAAAAGAGGAATAAATCTTCAAATTCATGTAGGTGCATTGACTTTATTATATTCACATAAGAATATATCTCTATAATCTACGAATAAAAAAGATAATGCCAGAATTATTAGACTCACTATGTTTCTACCAGTTTCAAGTCGACAACAACAAAGAATTAGTGCGATGCAGCATTTACTCTCAGCTCTGCTTCACTGAATTAATCCATACAGCTCATTTATTGATTTAATTATTTTGGGGGGTTTCCACACATTTATTTTTCACACTGCTGGGGGGGGGGGGGGGTCTCTTCACAGTCTCTACAGCTCCTGCTACGACCCCGTTTAAAACGCACCTGTCGGGCGTAGAGAGATACTTCTGCTTCTCGAAGCGTTTCTCCAGGCCCATGAGCTGCAGCTCGGTGAACACAGTGCGGCTCCGGCGGCCTTTCTTGGTTTTGCCTCCTCCGTCGGCTCCGTGCTCCGACAGCTTCCCGCGGAGGTGCAGGTCCAGCGGGAGGTGGTGTGACGCCGCGCCGACCTGCAGGCCCGGCGCCGCGGTCAGCAGCGGTGGGCCGAGCGGGGAGCCCAGCGAGCAGGACAGCGGGGACATGGGGAACTTGAGGAGGCTCGTCTGGTCGGCTTTTAGTACTAAAACAACCGGGAAAGACACAGGGGAAGGATTTTTGAAATAAAAATGGCTGTTGGTTGTTTAAATGAATTTAGTTCTGTAGGTGGAAACGCGTGAGGCTGCAGGAATTATCCAGCTCCAGGCTCATAAAAAGGGATTGTTTCAGTGAGTGTGTACTGGTCGCTCAGTGAGATCACATCATCAGATCTATTCATACAGATTTATCAGATGCAGGGATTAGTAGAAAGAAAAAATGCTGACAGGCCTAAATACTCAGTATCAGCGAGGCCTTCTCACCCTCACACCTGGGGCCTCAGAGTAATATCTCTCCAGTCTTATTAGTGGCTATTTATTCTGTATTTATTATCAGATTCGGATTCAGGACTAATCCCACCTGATTGGTTTGACTGGTGAATAAATAACCTGAAGAGAATTACAGCAGATGGTGAAAGTGAACCAGAATAAGTTTCAGTCATTGTTGCGCAATAATTTGAAGGTACAAATAAGCTTTATTTAAACGCTACTCTTTTTAAATTTAGGAAATGACTAAACATCATAACGGTATTGAAAGGATTTAGTTCTGCTCGGCAGGAAATCCACATTTCTACACGCTCACTTGAAGAACTATTATTCTGACACATGTCAGTTTGCTGTTCGCCTCTGGCGATTTTTTCCCTCCTCACTGCAAATAAAACCAGACTTTTCCACTACTTCACAATACAAGAAGAATGAATCCACGTTATGTCCTTTAACGGTTGTATGATGTTGTTTCCACCGACATGTGCGCTCGCTCACTCCGTTTGTGATGAATTATGAATCATCATTTTAAATACATATACTCAGTAATCCTAAGTAGATTTAATAACTCTAAGCACTCACACTGACAATGTGCAGTGCTCTCGCACTCGCCTCTCTTACCCAGTTGGTTGTGAAAAGGCCGGGCGGACAGCAGAGCCTGAACTCCGAATTTAAGCAGCTCCCCCGCGGGAGCCGAAGCTTTGTGCTCCGGGTGATCAGTCAGGATCTCCTCTATCATGAAACTCCTGTAGCGATGAGTTCTGTGGTCTGGATGAATGTCCGGAGGGTAGTAATGTGCCCCCATGTCCAAATGATGCTGCATAATCTGGCCGTGCGGTCCCACTAACAAGACACCGAGCGCCCAACACCGATTATCACTCCCCTCAGTGGCCCGGGCGAGATGTCATATTCCGTCTGTAGCAGCGTTATAGTTCCCTGATCGATGCTGCGGATCAAATTTATCCTCAAGCTACACAATTCTCAAGTACAGTGGAGTGCAACACTTCTCTGCGCGTCTGTGCCTCCTCTGCGTAATTTTACGCGTGACTTCAGATCACAGTTGGTTCTTTTTTTTTGGGTGGGGGGAGAAAAAAATCTGGAAGCGAGATCAAACTTTTGCAACAAAAAAAAGGGCAGAATCTCAGTGTGTGAACTCCCGAAATCAGTTCACAGCGTGTGAGGCGCGGAGGTCCGGAGCTATTTGTCAGCTGCGAAGCGCGTCACCTTGGCAGTGAGTTGAAGAATAAGCTTTGGGTCTTTTGAGTCTCACTTTTAGCTCCACCTCTTCTCGGGGTTTGTCTGCTCGCTGTCTTCACTGAGCCGAAGTTAGTTGCAAAGCCGCGCGTTCCCTGATGCAACAAGTAAGAAAATAGAAGGAGCAGGAAGGATGGATGTTTTAAAGGCGCTCAGCTGAAGGCGACTTTTCAACTCATAGATGATGATGATGGTGATGATGCAGCTGTGAAGCATGTAGGGCAACACAGGCAGCTCAGGTTTAGAAGGTAAAATTAAAATGACACTTTTCTAAAAGCAAGAGGTCATGAATACGTTTAGACTTTTTGCATTCTGGATAAAAAAAATTATATGTATATATATATATATATATATATATATATATATATATATATATATATATATATATGTGTGTGTGTGTGTGTGTGGGGGAGGCGTTGAATA
>JAUYWH010000022.1:1262311-1275973 GCA_034779795.1 Ctenopoma multispine | reverse complement strand
AAGTTTTAGAAGATTTGAAGATTCTCTCCATAGACTGCCATTATAAAAAAATGCTGAAAAAAGCTGAATATTTTAAATGGTATAAATGTGAGAGAAATTCTGAATAGAAGCATAAATGTCCTTAAAAAGCTGAATGCATTCACAGTGAAAATGACTGTGGACGGAAAAAGACAGGTTGTAATTTTACCCCATAAATAATTCACAGACTACAGGAGCTTTACTCTTAACAGAAAATGTGTCTGAAGATGTAGACGAATCTGTAGAAGATGCTTGTCAGTAGCAATATGTCACTTTTTAAAAGTGAAAACTAATAATCGTGGCTGTGACTTGACTTTAATTCGCTAAACGTAGGAATTCATTTTCCCAGTGATGGCCGGTGCAAAGCATCTCTGTTCCATCCAGTGAGCAGGAGCCAGTTCTGCTCTGTGTGTTGTGTTTGTCTGTACTTGTGAGTTAAATGAATATCAGATTTCCATGATACGACCATTTAATGCAGAAAACAAAACCAGGGTTTTCTGGTCTATGACCTGGTATAAAGTGAATAATTGGATGTAAATGATCAGGGTCAGAATTAGTGAAACATTGTTATGTTATTGTTATTTTAAAGAAAAGATAGATTATGTTCAGCAGTATACCTGTATGTTCTTAACAGAATCAGAATATCTTTGTCATTGTAACAAGTACAACAATTAGGTGCAGTCCCTGTGTCAGAGACGTAAATAAGAAAATATAAAAAGAGAAATTAGATAATGTGATGAATATTTTTACAAAAGGATATGAAATTAGAATTTAAGAATCTAACAATGCAAATGTTTATAACATAAAAAGACAGTTTTAATATATAAAATCTCTTCATCTTTTTTATGTGTGGGTGCTATAAATTTAAGAAGCAGTTTTCTAAGCAGCTTTTCCTCATGTACACTTCTTGGTCCTTGATTAGGCCATTCATATTGAGTTCATCAGAGAGGAGGGAAAAGCAAGGACCAATTGTTGGTCCATCAAAAAGTTAGCATGTGCGGCACAGTGACCATGCTCAGTTGATAGTGGAGCACAGTGAAGTCCACAGAGCTGGAAAGGTGCAGAGTTTCACTCCTGTTACGCCAGTTAGTACAAGTAGTGAGCACCATTAGAATTCCGGCTGTAACGTGAGAAACAGTTGGTCCTTTGAATTAAATTGACACTGTGGGATCCAGTGTGACACAACCCTGATATCAGGCTACATAAATCAGATGAGCAAGTCAAGAAGTATTGTTCTGACGATGCACAATAGAAGGTGAATGTGTTCGTTTAAATAATTGATAAGTGTGGCATCAGTGTAAAACAAAAGGAATTTGCATAACGTCTAATGCAGGCTGGAATATTCACACTGGTCACTGCTCAGGATGTTGAGATGGAGCTCTGTCTGAATGTGACGAGGCCATTTGGATGTGTGTTCATCTTGAGATGTCTCCGTCTCTGTTTGCCCTGTACGTGTGCAGCAGAAGTCAGTGCAGTTTGTAACTCAGCACCTTGGATGTCAGATGTGCTCCTGGCTCCCACTGTTGTCCTCAGGTCACACCCACCTGCTCCCAGGGGTGCAGTGGTCAGGCTGACATGACGTTCTGACGGCTCGGTTTGCACATTTCCATCTCTCCCCCGAGTGATCCTGCCAGGCAACACTACCGCTCACACTCCTCACACATCGTTTGTGTTAGTGCGCATTGTGCTTGTTTGCATTATCAGCACAACCAGAGCTTGTTTTGTTTTTTTCCTGATTTGCTTTTGACACAATGTGTATTCACACCTTTCAGCCTCCTCTGCCATGGCAGCTGGTGTCAGCATACTGAGCGACCTGCCTTACTCCACGAGTGGAGCCCACAGCGGGGACAACGGCACAGAGATGGAGACAGGTAGGAGAGCTCTGCAACACACAGACACACACGAGGAAAGCTGCTGGGTTGTATTTTACACCTTATCTTAGCAGTGCAGCTTCATGTGAAACACACGGTGAAACACCTGTATCTCTGCTGTTATATACAAAACAGATTTTTTGTTAACCACATAACATACGTTGTTTTTGTTAATGTGATATACTGATAATAAATTGTACAAGTACACTTAATGAACATTAATGAAGTGAGAAATGGAATTAGTGAGTAAGAGTGGTGTAAAAAGATTAAGCAAATGCTTTCTTTACCCTTTGTATCAGTCTACTTCCACCTGCTCGTAGTTGTTTCTGGTCATGCAGGTGCACAATGTACGGGCTACTTGGCCATTGACTGTAGCCTTTGCAGTCCGTCCAGTGTCCCAGATGAAGGTGATGTGAGGTGACCCAACAGTCAGCCTTCATTGCAGCCAGCTCTTGTCCTTAGACGTGTTATTGTTACAAGCTCAATGTAAGATCTGGCCTTATGAAACAGTAGTCTCTGAGTTAATATGTCTCGTGTCAATATTTAAATTATCCTGATATGGGCTTTCTAAATTGTTTCATTATGAATTTAAGAACAAAATATGGTACAGGTTGTCAAACTAGAAAAGTGAATCGTGAGTAAAGTGAGGGATGCTGCTGGCTTCCTGTGTATTCTGTGGCCTGTCCTTGTGTTGCTGCAAACCTCTCTCATCTTTGCTGTTTGTCAGTCTGCCTGCTGCTCCCACACACTGAGAGGCTCAGTGAAGCAGCAGTATCATTTCACCTTTTGGCTTCAGTTGGACTGGCTGCTGAATTGTTGAGCAGGTTTCAAGCACAATGTCTGCATTACACTTACAGGGGTTTGTCTTATACTAGTGGATACAAGACCTCACATTTATTAATGTGAATAGGTGTTACTGTTAGTAGTAGCAGATAAAGTGTTATTTGAACCTATATGTGCTCAGATTCACCTAATTTAATGTTGGTTTTCTTACTTTTCATCAGACACAGTAATCAAACATACAAAGTAATATGACTTTAGGCTTTGATAACACAAATTCACAGGATTCTTGTTGGTGTCCTTGTTGTTGACACTTTATCACCAGTAAAAGTAGGACTGGAAAAGTGTCTTTTTGTTTTCACTTGGCTATTGTTGATCCAGTCAGAGGCAGGAAAAGGTGCTTCATTGTTACCGACCTTTTAAACAGACAAGTACGACATTTCCTTCTTTCAGTTACAAGCCACCTGCCTCAGATGTGCGTGAATGTGTGTCTGCGTGTGTGCAGCATTCTCCCCCACCTACCTCCCACTGATGACTTTGGAGATGGTTGTCATGGTGACACTTCAAATGCTGCTGATGAACTGATAGGTTGTGTTTGCCTCTCTTTGCCAATGGGTGATTGTTGCGCGATGATTCACCACAGGCACAGAGCCGCTCAGCCAGGAGCCTTTGTTAGTACAGAGCTTCTCACAGTGCAGGCTGTGCACTGTGAAATGCAGCAGCAGCAAGGACGGCACTCCTTAACAGGGCAGATGATGGCCAGCATGAAGAGGCACGACCGCAGGCACTCTGCCTCGGACGTCCTGCTGAAGGTCCTGCAGCACAGACGCAGCTCTGCCCTGGAGATCCTCTCCTCCTCCTCCCACAGACTCATGGTGGCTGTCAGTGTGAACCAGCCTCAGCCTTTCACTGAACGCAAGACCAGGAGAAGTAACCACACTGAGAAAACAACCAGTGTTTTAGTAGCAGACTTTCACTTTGACTGCAAAGGATTCTCAGACTTTGATGAGTGTTTTCCAAATGTTTCATTTTGTGTTTTTTCTTTCTCCCAGCCAACGTGAGGGTCCCCACAGCAAAGTACACCAAGATGGGGGAGACCCTGAGACATGTCATCCCTGGTCACATGCAGTGCTCCATGGCCTGTGGAGGGAAAGCTTGCAAATATGAAAATCCCTCTCGCTGGAGTGATGAAGAGCAAGCTATCAAAGGACTCTACTCGTCTTGGTACGTACCAGTCTCAACACTACTTCTCGTACAGAATATACATGTGTGTATTTCTTCTCTCAGTGCTCTGCTTGGGCAGCACGGGTCAGTGAACTCCACATCAGTAGTTACATAATAAGTCAATACATTTGTCCTGGTCTTTGTGTCACACTGATCATGATGCTGTTAAAGAAGTCAATGCATCATTATGCTTAAAGGATCTTTGTCTCTTGCGTTCTCTTCTGCTTTTGGTTTGTGATGAAGTGGAACCTTCAGAGACAATCTTCACTTTGCTAAACTGTCCTAAGAAAACATTTAAGTTTTTTTGTTGAATATACCACAGCTCCCATAACTTATATTCTCTAATTACAGGATTACTGACAACTTGCTGGCTATGGCAAGGCCTTCCACTGAAATCATAGAGAAGTACAATATAATTGAACAGTTCCAAAGGTACAGTACTCTTGTTCTCTCTCACATTGTTTGGGTTAGTTTAACAGTTGTTGACTGGTTTGCTTAAGGTGTGAATACTGTAGATGTGTGTGGCTCTCTCTGAGTGTTGACTCACATGTGCTGTGCTGTGCCCAGGTGTGGTTTGAAGACTGTCATTAACCTGCAGCGCCCTGGAGAACACGCCAGCTGTGGCAACTCGCTGGAGCAGGAGAGTGGCTTCACCTATCGACCTGAAACCTTCATGGAGGCAGGCAGTGAGTCTCTGCATCCACCCTCACTACTACACTGTAGACTCTCTAAAATAAAGTTTGTGTTAACTGATTCCTCATCCAGATCCAACGATAGTTTGGACTCTGTCAGATTAGATAATTATAGACTATCTTACCGTGACTTGGCTGACAGATCAGAGACTGACTCGATGTAGCTGACATTTTCATTTAATGTTTGTCAGAACAAGCATTCTCTGTATTTTAGGAGACATTATAATGTGTGATTTGTTAGCTTAATGCTAATGGCAGAACTCGCTGGGTTATTTGTCTTTTTTTATGCTGTCGTCTTCAAAGACACATCAAGAAGGCAGCTGTGTCGTTGCCATAGCTCGACAAAACCTATACAGCCCCACCTCTTAGCATGAGCCGCAACAGCATCATTGTTCCTCATTCACCTTACCATGTTCTGTGCTCCTTACAGTTATACAATTTGAAAATCTCTCTAATATGTAGTGTATGTTTTATAATTTGTTCAGAACAAATGAAATAACAAAGGTCAGTGGAAACCAAAATCATCAACCCCATGGAGGGCTATATGAAAAATCACACATAACAAATCAAAGTAAAAATTTTAAATCACAGGCTCATCTAAGTTTCAGAATTTCATCATGGCAACTGATTCATTAATATGTATATCCCCTGTCTACCTGTATACACTGACAATGCCTGGGCATGGTACACTGGGGGATCACCTCCCAGACCTGAATCAGGGCATTAGTGAGCTCAGGGAGACAGTCTGTGGTGGTACTTTGTGAATGTAGTGTATAATGCAGAATTTCCCATGGGTGCTCAATAGTGTCTGTCAGTGGCATCACTGTCTTCATCATCCGCCTGTTTACACACTCGCCACGTAAGGCCAAGAATTGTTCAACTCCAGAAAGAACCAAACACCCACTGCACCAGGATAAGGTCTGATAATCACTCTGAGATACACTACCTGTCAAACATTTGGACACAAATAGAAATGAATGTCATCAGCAAACATTAATTTAAAAGGAGAAGTGATCATTAGAAACCCCTCTCGCAATGATAATACAGCTGATGACATAAATGTTTTTTATGAAAACTTAGTATTTCCTTTGTGTGTCCAAACTTTTGACTGGTAGTGTACCTCACAGTCTTGGTATGTCACAGCAATCAGGGTACTGTTAGCTATGAAATGGAGTTCTGTATGGCCCTCCAAGGATGTGTCTCCCCTGACAATCACCACCACCAAACTGGTCAAGCTTGATTATGTTACAAGCAACATAGCATTCACCACGGCGTCTCCAGACTCTTTTACGTCTGTCACATGTTCTCAGTGTGAACCTGCTCTCACCTGTGAAGAGCACCGGGCACCAGTGTTGGACCTGCCAGTTCGAGTGTTCTGCACACTGCTGGGCTGCGAGCACAGGTCATATTCAAGGACATCAGGTCAACCTCATGGAGTCTCTTCTGTTTGGTCAGAAACATTTACAGCAGTAGCCTGCTGGAGGTCGCATTGTAGGGATCTCACAGTGCTTCTGGTCTTTCTTGCACAAAGGAGCAGATATCGGTCCTGCTGCTTGGCTTTTGCCCTTTTCTTGGCCCTGTCCAGCTCTTCTTGTGTATTGGCCAGTTTTCTCCTCCATGCTCTTGAGACTGTGCTGGGATACGTAGCAAACCTTGTTGCAAATGCACATGTGAATGTGCCATCTTGGTGTAACTGGACTGCCTGTGCAACCTGTTTGGGCTGCAGGTTCTGCAAAACATAAAGACTAAGTAGAAAGAATAAGGATATATGTGTGTGTCCACAACATGCAGAACTATTGCCTTTTTGGAGGTTTGCTTTTGCTTCTTCATTTCACCACTTTCATTTGCACAAAAGCAGGTAAAAATTACTCACAGGGACTTCTGTTTCCTAATTGAACAGATAGATATCCCTGAAGGTTAACTGGTTTGTTGTTATACTGTGATGCTTAATGTTCCCTTACTATTCTGAGCAGTGGATGTCTATAGACTAAACACAGAAATACATTTGTTGCGTCCTTTTCTAAAACTGCTATGATGGTTAATTGTTTTCATATTGGATCAGTGGTGGTAGTGGAAAAGATTATACAAGATTCACGAATAGATACGTGGTGAAACCCTGGTTTCCTTTGGACAAGATGTAGAGAAAACTGTTGACTAGGGATCAGTGGTAACTGCAGTGATGCATCTACTTAGCATTCTACACCACAATGAGTAGCAGCAGCTATTAGATGAGACACTAAGGAACATTTAACACTTTCCTCAGCACCATCAATGCTTTGCTTACACCTGGAATGTGATGTGGTCCCTAGTAACCAAGTAATTATTGTTACCTCTCGGGGTTGGGGGGGTGGGTGTGTGGGGGAAGCAAACTTGATTCTTATTGCTAACAAGCTCTCCTGAGATTCTTACTTACTGTACTTCCACTTCATCAAAACAGTGCCTGGCAGTAGAAAGCCTACAGTATAAACACTGGCTTGTTGACTTGCTGTGCACACACACACACACACACACACACACACACTTTTCTATATAAGCCTGATTACACATGTTGGTCTCATGTTTAAATAAACACCAGAGTCTGTCAGTCATGAGTCTGATGATCTGAAACTGATGGACTCACCTGCTGTTTGTCTTGATGACGAAAAGTGTAGTTCTAGTTTGTGGAGTAGATTTGCAGAAAAGATATTAAATATCCTTCTGTCTTCCTGATGTTAAAATATATCTCTGCTTCTAGCCAAACAATCCTCAGGTGACATCATCTAGAGGTGTTTTTCAGCTCAAATGATGTCATCTGGAGGAGTATAGTGGGGCCAGGTGAACAAATACTACAACCTTTGTCGTAAAAGCAGAGGTTGATATTAATATAGGAAATCCAGAGAGATATTTATACTACTGAAAAACTCTGCAGCATTAAGCTGAAAACTCTTTAACAGATGGATAAAACCAGCAAGGTTGTGTGTTCCATAACTAATATCAGTCTGTGGCTCACTGTGTGTTTTTCAGTCTATTACTACAACTTTGGCTGGAAGGACTATGGTGTGGCCTCTCTGACTACAATCCTCGACATGGTGAAAGTCATGTCATTTGCTGTCCAAGAGGGGAAAATGGCTGTCCACTGCCATGCTGGACTTGGAAGGACAGGTAACTTAATTAAATTAAATGAAATTCATCAAATTTTTTAGTATTCTTATTTAAAAAAAAAAGTTTTGCATTTTTTTCTTCATGTAGGAGTTTTGTTGGCTTGTTACTTGGTGTTCACATCCCGCATGAGCGCTGACCAAGCCATCCTGTTTGTACGGGCAAAGAGACCCAACTCCATCCAGACCAGAGGCCAGCTGCTGTGCATCAGGGAGTTTGCCCAGTTTCTGGTACCTCTGCGAAGCATCTTCTCCTGCGCAGAACCCAAAGTGAGCGCAGTCACCTTGTCCCAGTTCCTGACGCGGCAGCACCACCTGCTGCACGGCTATGAGGCTCGGCAGATGAAAAACGTGCCAAAAATCGTCCAGCTGGTTTGCAGGCTCCTTGTCGACATCGCAGCCAATAGACAGGTGGAGGTGGAGGAGGAGTGGCTGGAGATCCCCGACCTCACAGCAGAGGTGGAGAAGACAGTGTCCCAGCAGGCCCTTCAGCAGCTGGGGAATGAGATGAGAGGGAAAGGTATTCCTGTCCTGTGTTCCTCTAACCCTCCCAGCCCACCAGCTCTGCGGGCCAGACCCCCTCATGATCAGCCACTCACCAGCGATAATGAGCTCGACCCTCTGTGGAGGCAGCAGAATGTAGAAAACCATCTGAAATCTTCTCTGTTTCACAACAGGAGCCTCAGCTACAGTGATTCTGTTCTTCACAAACTTGGACCACAGCAGCACTTTTTAGGAAATCTGCAGAGGAACAAACCAATCAACTGCCTGATCAAACATTCATTGTCTTACAGCAGCCTTACAGTCTGTAACCTCCCCGTATTTTATGACCTCTCTCCTCAGGATAATATCACCAGCAATCGGGACCCAAATACAGAAGTGAAGCGAGATGCAGGTTCTCTCTTTTTAAAAAGACTGCTACATAAGGGCCACCAGAGTTTCTCTTTAGATCTGTCCCACTGTAACACCACACTGCCAGCCTCTTCATCCAGGAGCAGACTGGTGACCAGCGAGGAGCAGCTGCTTGTGGATGCCTCAGCGAGCGAAGCAGAGAGGGGGAATGTCAGAGAGGTTCCCTTCATCAGCCTCCAGCCTGAGCTCACTCCAGAGGGCAGACGCCTGCTGGTGGCTAGAGCTCTGGCCATGGACCTGACAGACAAAGATCTCACCTCCAAGGTCTCAGCGTGGCAGGTACGACATGCCACAGTAGAAAACATCCAAAGCACTGGTGTTACACTGGAAACTAGTGTGGACTCGTTTTCTACCAGTGCTGAGATGACTGGCATCTCTTTAAAAACAAGACAAACTTAAATATTGTTTAGATACGTCTTTTTTCCTGCCTTGACATTAAAATCACTTTTGAGGTTTCAGGCTTTTGAGAGAAGTTTCACACCTACTTTATATTTTTCAGTGATTCATCCAAACACACACGTCCACTTAACAGCTGAACCTTTGACCATATAGCACAGGGCTGTATTTAGCTTTGTTTAACTTCATTTAGACGCTGTAAAAGGCTCAGCATGTGATCTCTTTTCCTTTTTTTCTTTTTAACATGATGTCATGTGACCTCACTTGGTCAACCAGTGATTGGAGAAAATTAGGGGTGTAACGATCAAATCCACGGTTTGTCCCAATTTTTTTTTCTTTTTCTTTTTCTTTTTCTCATGATTTCTATTAAATCACATCAAGGCACCATGTTCCTGAACCTCGACATGAGACTGGACATTTGTGCCTCTGTTTTTGCCTTGGTTCCAGAAGCACTACACCCCTGGAGGCAGGTCATAATGTCCATCTCTGTTAAGGGTGGGGCACGTTGATCTGACGAGCCTCGCCTCTTTAGAAGTCTAAATCTCAGTGAGATTGAGTCAGAGCTACTCATGACAACTTATACCAACTTCCACTGCGTGTCAGCTCCTTCACGTTGTGACATGGTGCTGTGATTAATTACTGCAGACGGGGGGGACAATATGACCAATCAGTGAGTGACCCGCTGAGCTGGACCACAGATCCTAGCAGCACATCACACATTAAATATGTATCATCCTCATCATGCCTTTCATTAGTAAAGGTAATGGTGAATCTTGAATCTGTCAGATCCTGTTTGTACCTGTGGGAAGTTACACTTGGGGGTAAATTACAGCTGTGGGACCAGACTGTAGCTCATAGTGTGACTAGCAGGTTGTCTCTAACACCTTTCACTGATGAGTTTTATGATGCAATACTTTGCATTATCTAAATCCATGATTTGATCCTGTGATCTTTGGTGTGATGTGCAGACAGAGCTTAACTCCAGAGAAGGCGCGTGGGAGAGGCTGTGTATGGAGAGAGATCCTCTGGTTCTGTCCGGTCTGATGTGGTCGTGGCTGGAGCAGCTCAAGGATCCGGTCATCAGCAGCGAGGATGTGAAAGCTCTCAGCGAGAAGAACGTAAACCCACAGAGCGCCCTCAACTCGCTGGAGAAGGTGACTGCTGAACAACGACACGCTCAGACGATGCTAATGTCACCAGCAGATTTCAAGAATGATATGTTCATGCTTTAATATTATAACAGAAGTAATTCAAACGCGCCATTTGCTAAGACAAACAGTACTAAAGCTTTCCTCATTCCTGATTTTTCTCTTCTGATCCAGGGTCACCGCCTCACTTTACTTTGTATCCTCGACTGTGCTGCTCGCCTCCTGCCAATTCCTGAAAATGTGGAGACTTGTTTTCTCAACCAAACCATAAAAGTGTTTACTATGGTCAGTATTAACATACGTTAGGCTGAATATATTAACACAGTGTATTATGCTCATGGTAGTTTTTATGTTTTTATCTCCAGATTGACTCAGAGAAGAACAAGTCTTTGTACGACACACTTAAAGCAATCCTGGTTCCCATTCTTCACGAGCTGCGTGACAAATCTGCAGAGAAAGATGTGGTCTGAGGAACTATTAACACTTTAATTCATTCTGGGGGCATTACTGCATTTTATCGCAGTTCCTTGCATCAGATACTGCTGAGATCTGCCAATCTATAGTCTTTTAAATGTATTTGACGACTCTGTAATATGGAGGTTTAGCATTTTGGTTTCTCTGAAGCTTTTAATAGACTCTAAGCACTGCCATTCTTTATGTTAACGTGCCACTGTAATACTATATGTGAGTGAATTGTTTTGTAACCGGTAGAAATATGACTGAGAAACTCTCACGACGTTAATGTAATGTTATTTAAATGTGTATCTCAGCTGTCTAAGCTATAAGGGGCGGGGCTGGGTTGGGTGGGTGGAGTCTTATCGAAACCAAAAGATGTTTTTACACTGTGCAGCTGCTACGACGTGTCTTATTTATTCTGATTTGAAATGCAGCAGTTAGAACCTGACAGGTTGTGAGGTGGCTCTATTCTTGTAGCTCTTTACGTAGAGTCAAATGCAAACTGTGGCTGTTGTTACGACGATGCAAACTCAGCAGGCCACATCGTGTTTGCTTTCCTACTCACTTCTGTGTCTGTAATACTGTGTATTATACAAACCCTCTCACTGTACTGTTCTGTTATTTGTGCATTTGCTAAACATCAATCTGCCTCCACTTAAGCGACCTGTCTGTTGTACCGTTGCCTCGCCTGGGCGTGTGTGTGTGTGTGTGTGCGTTCGTAGCTGTTGAGAGCAGTCAGTGACCGCCTCTCACCTTATATATATGTCTATAGTGTGCAGACAAATTGTAATGTAGATGTGCTGACGCACTGAATGTGGAACACTGAGGACAATAATATGAAGGACATGAGATGTACTGTGGGAACTTTTCAAAAAGCACTATTTTTTCACTGTTACATCGAGCTACTTCTTACAGAATTAAACACAAAATGACTGCAAGCTGTGTGACTCCTTCCTTACAAACCTATCATTTCCAAACATGTTGGGAGTTTTAAATATGCAATGAAAACTAAAATCTTTGCTTTCATTTGTTTGAATCTTTATCTGACAAAGTACATAATTGTATTTTTTAAAACTGTTTTCATGGTGCTTCTTACATTTTAATTTTTACCTGAAGCACATACATTCTGCCACACAGCGACGTCTGTTTTTCCTGAAAGCAAGCAGACAAACGGACTCGTCAGACCACCGAACATGTTTCCCCTGTGTTTCAGTCCATCTGACATCAGCTTCTCACTCAGAGAACTCAGCGGCGTTTCTGCACAGAATTGATGTTCGGCATCCTTGTATATTATTGACTTGGGTTACGTGACTTGATGAAGCGGGGAACCGTGTTAAGTAACAACAGTTGCCCAAAATACTGCTGCACACACGTGGCCTGACACCTATATACACGATGAAACATGATACCCTCACCTGGTGCATATTAACCTGCCAATTTTAGAATCATCTCGAAAACAAGTCAGTCTCAAGCAGAATGCAATGATTCAACGCAGTCTAATAAACCACAATTTATTCATGAAATGTTTAATTTTAAGAAATGTAAAATGTAATGGGAATGTTGAAATTCATGGCAAATGTGAGATGATGGTTTGTGTAGGTTCAACAGTGTTTGGAACTGTGGTTGTACTGTGAGTGTGTTGAGCATCTAACTCAAAACACAAAAGAGATTTTCTGTATAATTTTGTCAAATAACGTCTCGAGCACACTGTTAGAGAAAAACATTGTTTCTGTAAATAGTGTTTGTACAAAAAGCTTTAGTTTATGCAGTATGTAAAAACATAAAGAAAGTAAAACAAAGTATATAATGAGTAAGTACAAAAAGAAGAAATTTAGCAAATCACAAAAGAAGCAGTCTATTAGAGTGGGCAGGGACTTAAATTACATTATAAATAATAAAGAAGCTTAAAATATTTGCATGTTTTCATGATTAATAAAAGACACTTTCATAACTGATGCTTATATGTTATAGGTTAACATGGCCTCAGTAGCTGTGCTGACACATCCATCCATTAGATGGCACAAATTGTTAAGATGTCCAGTGTGGAGAATCAGAACTCCTCCTTTTCTTTTTTTTTCTTTTTTTTCACAGTGTTGTCACATTCGAACCTAATTCCTCTATCAGAATTCTGTGGGGTACTGATTCAGTAAGGGTCTTGGAACGCGGTCCATGGTGACATGATGGTATTAAGACTGCATCATATTGAGATCTGCTCATGGAATCATTCTTGGCCGAAACAAGATGCACATGGTTGCATGAAATGCTCAGGTAGGCTATGGTGTCTAAACAGTTCTCACGTGGTTTTAAGCGGTTTGATGTGTGTCAGGAGTAAATTCCCCAACCGCAGGTCCACCACTTTCACCTACAACAGCTCCAACCACTGACACAGCAGAAATACAGATACATCAAACCAGTCAAGTCCAGTTTTGGTTTGGGAAACTCAAACTGATCTGTCCAGAAACAACAAATATTCCGAGGTCAACATCACAAGCCTATCCCATTTTGATGTTTTCTCAGTTGCTGCCTCTTGACTGGTCAGTGTGACTTGAAATTTCAAATCAGATGAGCAGCCTAATAGCTGCTAGATTTTATTCCTAACATCAAGAGAATTTAAAATGAAACTTGATTTACTGCATATGGATGAGCTTATTTATTTATTTACCAAACTAAACAGGCACTGATTAAATGCTGGAGTTAAGTTCATATTATATTTACTGGGGAAAAGTCGGACTAATCTTTGGGATGGAGTTTAAATACATTGTTAGATATAAGACCAGGAAATTATATAATCAGAAGAGGGTTAATTCATTATGTCATGGAGATAGGACCAGGCAGCAGGCTCTAATGTGGTTGTTTTATTGTGTGTACATGCACGTGTGTGTGTGTGTGTACACACGTCTATGTGTAAATATATATATATATAGTACAAGCCAAAAGTTTGGACACACCACCTCATTCAATGTGTTTTGGGGTGAGCTGGACCGCAGAGTGAAGGCAAAGGGGCCAACAAGAGCTAAACACCTCTGGG
>JAUYWH010000022.1:1251445-1262211 GCA_034779795.1 Ctenopoma multispine | reverse complement strand
TATTTCACCTTTTTTTGTTAAGTACATAACTCCACATGTGTTCATTCATAGTTTTGATGCCTTCAGTGAGAATCTACTAATGTAAATGGTCATGAAAATAAACAACATTGAATGAATTGAATGTGTCCAAACTTTTGGCCTGTACTGTATATATATATATATATATATATACATGTGTGTGTGTGTATATGTATGTCTGTTTTTGATTTTTCCCAATCTAACCTATATGTACTGACTCTACACACTCCAGCAGGTGGCGGTATGCTCCTTCAAGTTGGTTAACAATTTGCCAATGAACGGAGAGAAGAAGAAGACACCGATTAAAGACGTGGCTACTTCCTCAGCAGCAGGGGGCAGTGACGTCTGACGTTGCTGTGCCACATAAACCACGAAGAAGAAGCAGTCAGAGGGTGGAGGAGCATTTCAACATGGCAGAGAGGTGGGCAGACTGTGTTAACCATACATTCTTGAACATATACGTCTTAATGCTTGACTATATCTTCTTTAAAATACTTGTAATAACGCGTGTTATCGTTGCGTAGCGGACGAGAAAGCTGCTGTACTTTAGTCTGACGCTTATTTTTCAGCTCCACCACGCTGGAACGTGCTGCTAGCTAGCTGCTACCTCGATAGGGTTAGCTAGCGAGTTGTAAGGAGTGGTTAACTGGTGTAGCTAGCGGAGTGCGAAGCAGCGAGTAAAGTCCATATGCGTTTAAATGTTAGATTTCGTACGACTTCCCGTGCGGATAAGATCTCCGTACGAGCGGCTGGAGCTGCGAGGTGTCCAGTCACGTTGGCTGTGGCGCCGTCGCTCGCTTCCACTGCACGAAGGAGGAGGAACGTTATCGGTTCTCGTCCCTGTATGAAGCCTGAAAAGCTCAATTTCTGTCTAATGCTGAGAGAAACTAATGATGTGTTAGCCAGAAAACAGCGGCGGTGCACGATTAAAAATAAGTGTATATATTTCTGGGACAACACTAGTCTGACAGTGACGTTATATCGTGGGTTCTTCCTTTTTTCTCGGGGGTTAAAGCAGATTTGGGTGTAGACAGGCTTAAAAAAAAGCACAGCATTAGAGGCTGTTCTGTAATGTCGTGGTCCTACTTATCTAATGCACTCTTTAACATACTTTATCATACTGATATGCAGTTATTTCTGTCCCAAGCTGGAGCTCTGAAGATCGAGTCATTAACCAGTTAATTAATCAACAGAAAACGAGTCAACAATTTGCGTACATCATTTCAAACGTGGTATTTTAGCCTCTCAAATATAAAGTTCCACTGCTCTCAGCTCTTCAGTGTCATGGCATAGGTGGATATTTTGATCTGTTAATCATTAACGGACATTTGCTCATATTTTCCAGATGTTTTATGATCTACACAATTAATAAGACTTAATGAAAATTGAAGTGCTACGTTTGTGTCAGAAAGGCATAAAGCACCTGTCTCTCAGGCCTCAGCAAACGTGAGGTCTTTTTTTTTTTTTTTCTTTTTTTTGGAGTGCCAAGTAGGTTGGGCATCACTTTATATGAACATGAATCCAAATACCACAGGGAAATTGTTTAAGTGAGAGCAGAAGTGATGGAGAATAAGGTGTTAGTGAAGAAACCCGAGCAGTATAATGTGGCTTCAGGTGTGTTGTTTATTCAGACTGGATAAAACTGCAGAGACCAGAATGAAATGCACAGTAAACTGAAGTTACATTACTGCTCTGAAAACATAATTTTCCTTTGTCTAGCCTTAATAAAACTAAATGTTAGATGTAGCTGGAGATTAAATGGTTTCTAATTTTTACAAAAAAATTAGAGACAAAAAAAGTCTTCTTAAACTTAAATAATAGTCCCCATTAATTGTTTTACTTTGTTAATTTAATGCTTGAGTCCGAGCCTGACATATTCATATCTCTTCAGTTTATTTCAAAATGGCAAACATTGCAGTATCTACGTATTGGTCTACATGTGATAACTTGCGGTGTCAAAATTATTCAGATTCGAGTCCAACCTGAAATTGAAGTGATTAGACATTGTTTGGAAGGAACACACCTGTGTATATGTAACAGGACAAAAACCAAGAGACAAATCCAAAGAACTGTGTGCAGACCTCCACCTCACTGCTCACACCGTGTGAGGAGTAGATGAGAACAATGGGACATTAATCAGGACTGAGGAGGATGATTGCAGCCAAATGATGGTTCAGTATCACAGAACATCTGTGGAAAGACGTGAAGATCACACACATCCAGGGACAAGCAGCTGCACACAGAGATGACAGATTTCAGCTGTTGGTTTTTAATGAATAAACAAAAATGTCTGAAAATCAATTTTTGCTTTGTCATCATGGGTTGTTGTGTGTAAACTAATGAATTATCTGTGTATATATTTATATATTCTTTTTCCCCAACAATATGTCCAGTAATCGTTGTCTTCATTGGGACCAGTGGGGTAAATGAGTTTTTCTCCCAGTACAGCAGAGCTGTGTGACCAGCTGCTGTCCATGGTACTGAAGTGATCACTAGCTTTGCTCAAGTCGTCTGTGGTCTTGTTGGTTTTATAGTCGATGGTTTACTCTAGTAGTGTTATCAGAGTAGAAGTGAACTTCTCACCATCTGTTTGTGTGTCTCCACAGTCTGAGGCCTGCATTCACCCTGATGCTTTGCCTCGGTCCTGGAGCCTCTTCATCACCTCAACAAACCGTTGCTCCGTCTGCACTGTGGGTTGAGGTAGTAGGTTGTATAGTTTTAGGGTCACACCCGCACTGGGAGATAACTATTCAACCTACTGTCTTTCTCAAAGTGTCAAACGCACACCTCTGTTGTCCCTGTGTGAATCCTGAGGGCCGGTTCCTGACAGCTGGGTTTCACTGGGATCTTCAGCTGCTCGCGCGGTGTGAGGTAGTAGATTGTATAGTTGCAGGGTAGTGATTTTGCCCTTTTTAGGAGATAACTATACAATCTATTGCCTTCCCCGAGGAGCAGCACCTCCTCACTATTAAATGATGCTCATCAGTTTGTATATTGTTTTAAGTTCTGACTTGCATTGAATTTCCTGTTCTACATCCATTCGTGTATATGTCTTTCTTACATTTGTATTTGTTTTATATGATCTGGTCGAATCATCACATAATTACAAACTGAAGTAAAGGCAGTATTCAGATGATTTACTGATTAAAGTTATTTTGCAGTGTAAACATGTCAGTATGTCACAGTGCAGAATGGCTGCTGGGAGTGTGATCTTCATACATTTACTACAGGAATGTGTGGGCGGTAGTGTAATGAAGCTGGTTGATGTGGAGCTCATTCTGTTGTTGGTTAGTAAAATAAAATGCAGTTCATTCACTGACGTTATTGTTGGGTTTTTTGTACTCTGCAGTGTAACAGTATGCAGTATCTGAAGTTGTACTTCTACTATAAGTAAAACAAAATATTACTGGAGGTGTGAGTCAAGTTTAATGTGTACATGATTTCACTTCCTGAACGGAAAAGTGTTGGGACAGTGGATCATCACTGAACATCAGACACGAAGTCAACACTTTATCTTTTATTTCACGGGGCCACTGTTAACGCATCACTGCTCAGTAACCTGTGGGAAGAAACCAGAGACACAGGAGGCTCTGGGGCCTCTACTGGACGCTTTGATCAGGGGCCCAAAGACACACAAAACGATGACAGCAGTTCCACAGGTGTCCAGCAGGTGGGGATGAAGTCCTTTGGCAACTGAATCCGCCTTCCTGTACAGAGAAGAACTATTGATCAGAAATCCTGAATAAAAGTAGATGGTTATTAGTTGTGCAGCTGTAGTTTGTAGACTTCTTCACTTTTTAAGGTTTCATTTCAGACTTTATTCAATGAGCCGGAGTCAGCTTATTATTTCTATTACATTTATATTTGTATTTCCCACACTGCCCTGTATCATACTAAACATAAATCTGAATTAAAGTGTTTTAATTCTCTTTAAAGTCAAATCAAAATTCAAACCAGAACTATTCTATTAGATGAACAGTCGTATTCATTTGATCCAGTCCATGTGAAACGGGGGCATCTGTGGGAGAATGAGTACTGTTCCATACGAGTTGTAAATCACCTCCTTTACTGTTGTTAATTGGTTAATTGAGGCGTATCAGATGAAATGTGATCTGATGGAGATGGAGGGTGGGGGGCTCACAGGATCTGTGTGGGAGGGGCGTTTATTGTTGGAAACTAGCTGAATATAAAGTTGGTTGTTACCGTTGAGTGCGCGGCTCAGCTCCCGCGGTGGCCCCGACCTGTAACTGTAACGTGTAACTGTAACGTGTCGCTAACGTGATGCGCTGAGCGTGTACCTGCAGGCTGCTCGGAGGCACATCCTCCGCACTGAACACGCCCTGATAGAAAAGGTGAGACGCGCACTCGGGCCGATCACTGAGGAGACGAGCTGCTTCACCTGCAACACCACGGCCGCCAATGCTCCGCCACGGGCTCACACCACCGGACGCCTACCAAATGAAACCAGCACGACTTCATTCCCGCAAACTCTGGTTTGTCCACAGGAGTTTAGTCCGCGTCTGCAGCTCGGAACACCTGGAGACCCCGCGGGACGCGACAGAGCAGTGAAGCAGAGCAGAGATCCACCATGAGCAGGAAGACGCGGCGCTGGAGTTTCCATTTCTTCCTCTGCCTCGGAATAGTCTATCTGAAGATCGGGTGAGGTGTTAGGGATGTGCTGCAGGGTGTCACAGCAGTGTTGCAAATATGTTGTTGAGATTTATGACAGACCTCAACAATGTGGTAAAGTTAGGGGCCCTTAAAAGCGAGGTCCTTCATGTCTGTGTCACATTCATTCATTTAGCGCAGCAGCGCTGCTCACACGATCTGTGTTTCCCGCAGAGCTCTGTGCTGAACACCTGCATGTTTAACGTTTCACCTTCACCGCAGGGGTCTGTCGTCGGTGGTTGCGCTGGGGGCGAGCATCATCTGTAACAAAATCCCCGGCTTGGCCCCCCGTCAGAGGACTATCTGTCAGAGCCGACCCGACGCGATCATAGTGATCGGAGAGGGAGTTCAGATGGGCATCAACGAGTGCCAGTTCCAGTTCAGGCACGGACGCTGGAACTGCTCGGCCCTGGGAGAGAGGACCGTGTTCGGGAAAGAGCTCAAAGTGGGTAGGTGGCACCGCGAGTGTGAGCAAGGGAAAAACGTTAAAGCTCTGTGGTTGACCTTTGACATGCTCTGTGTGCACACTGTTAGAAAGCTGTGAAGCACTAATTCATCTTTCAGTCTTTCTAATAAAGTACCTTAAAACACACTGACGACACATCCCAGCCACAGGGGCCACAGGATGACTTTCTGTCATGAGTTAAATCACTTTGAAACTGCTGCACGCTATTACACCAGAAACTATTCATTTATATTTCATTTGGACTTTTGGAAGCATCTGAACAACAATCTCAAAATCTGCACAGTGTCCAGAAATAGTCCAGAGAGGCGGATTCCTCGGAGGTGCCCGACCTCTGCTCCTCTGACCAATGGTTGCGAGTCTGAAGCTCAGACTCTCGGTGGGAAAATAAGCCACAGATTTTATCCTGTGTGTGGAATAAGGCTCGAGGCTACGTTTGGCTCCAAAGACAGAGCAGAGCGGAAACAAGTGGAGAATCGTATTTAACACACAGTTTTCCACTGTCTTGTCTTCTTAAATTCCCCCCCTCTGTCTCATGGAGAGAGATGAAATGGTTGAGGCGTTGCAGTACAGTTTTGTGACTTATACGCCCATACTGTATCATCCTATTGCTAAGTCTGTAACTTGCCTTCTATTCCTCTTCATGCATGTCCATAAAATACTTTTCCCTTGAAAAAGCTTCATGTTCAAACAAGTGCTTTCTTCCCAGTTTTACAAATTTCCCTCCAGGTTCTGCAGCTTTTGGCACGTTTGGACGTTTTTATGTAGAACTATTTTAGACCCTAGCTCCAGGGAAGCAGCAACACTTTTCATGCTTATCAGTAGATTTGAAGAAAACTCAGTGAGAGATAGTGATTGCAAAAAATAATAAAGCATCCAGCTGTTAAATTTTGGGATTGTTGATGAGCACTTCTAACCAAACTCTACACCTGCGCATAAATTCCTATGTTTGCATGACCTTGAATGTTTCTACGACAGTTTAATTGTTAAGGATGATGACTTTATTGGAGCATATTTGCAACTTTTACTCATGTTTTGGACGCTTTCCCCCACTGCTCCAACAGGAATCATCTCCTTTTTAATTAAAAAAACACGGCTGACCTGTAGCGCTCAGATTTATGGAGTGGAAATCCATCCATGTAGGGAGGCTGTGTGAGGCTGTCAAATTCACCTCCACAGGGTGGATCCCAGTGTGACGCCAGCTGGGATAAGCGCCAGAATGATGCCTAAACATTTATTACTTTATCTCCCACTGAATGAACAGTAATTGGTGAAAGTGTTAAATTACACTCCTGGATTTACGGACTAGTCACAAACCTGAATTATTCTTTGATCATAACTCATAAACACAATGAAACCATCCTGCTTGCTCCGTCAGGGCTTTTCTCCTCTTCTAAACTGCTCCATTATGTTTTCTGCAAGATTCAGAGCTTCCTCCTGAAGTTTATCTGTTTTTAGAGAGCATGATTAATGAATTGGACTTGGCTTGGTTCTTGTATTTTATGATTTGGTTCAAGGCAGCTATGCCAAGTATGCAAGGAGGCTTGACACACACTGAAATAGTGAATGCAGTTGTGGGCAATTGTGTTTGAAAATGTCTCTTTCTTTTTATTGCAGGCAGTAAGGAGGCCGCGTTCACCTACGCAGTCATCGCCGCCGGGGTTGCACATGCAGTCACTGCAGCCTGCACCCAGGGCAGCCTCAGCGGCTGTGGCTGTGACAAGGAGAAGCAGGGTTTTTACAACAAGGAGGAGGGCTGGAAGTGGGGTGGCTGCTCAGCAGACGTCCACTATGGCCTGGGTTTCTCCAAGACGTTTGTGGACGCACGGGAAATTAAGCAGAACGCTAGGACTCTTATGAATTTACATAACAATGAAGTGGGACGCAAGGTATGTTTGTTACTAAGGACACACTCTCTACTTTATTTTATCACCGTCTGTACTACCTGTTTGAGAAGCAAGTGATCAGGTGGTTTAGCAGCTTACTAGGACGTTCAACTAAATATTTCAGAATATTTTTAAAACTAGGGTGATTTTTTTTTGCTCAAAGTTAAATTAATACATTTCTGAGACATTACTCAACTCATTAAATTGAGTTGATAAAAAAGTAGCATAATATTAAACCTGTCAGCACACACTGTTCTTTTTGAAGTTTAAAGAACAGTCATGGTGTTAGCGTGTCTTTAACTAATGTTAATAACTTAACTTGTTAGATAAACTAACAAATGTAAATCTCATAACTCAGCAAAAGCAGGATTTAATCATGTAACATTTACTTGGAAGAACAAATTCCATTTGTTGACTTGAAACTTTGACGGCAGCCCCTTGACTCATATTTTCATTGAATTCAATTTTGTTTATTTATATTTATATTTATAAGACAAGTCACCTGAAGGATATCATCACAATAAAAATGTTTTTAAAGGTTTTTCAACTTCTTAGTAAAGTTCAATTGAACAGTGTACTGAATATATGAGAGTGCATTATCCACCAACTGTGATGTTGTTTGCCAGTAGACAGAAGTTGGGAGCCAAATGACAAATCAGTAGAAAGAGATCAGAGTCATTCACCAAGTCGACCTGAAAGAAGGTAGATTACTGGAAAATCCTCAGCAGGCATGTCTGGGGTGAACATCCGAGAATGCATATTGCTGAAGAGTCTCAGTCATCCAGGTGAAGCTAGCTGGGAGTTGAGTCATGGCAATCGGACTTCTTACTTGTTAGGTTAAAACGTTTCACTACTCATCCACAAGTAGCTTCTTCAGTCAGATGGAAAGTTGGTTAGAGCTCACTAATTTATCCTCCAGGTTGGCTTCCTTAGGTGTTAAGTGAAACACTGGAAGGTAAGATAGGCAGATGTAGTAGTTACACCTCTGATGAGCCCTCCATCTCGCCTTTTAATGAACTGGGCCTGATTTTTCTGGGAATGGTTGAAAGGGCAGCAGGATAAATTGAAGAGAGGTTATGCCTAAGGCCTCCACCTCTGTTGAGTGATTTTGTATTTATTTGCACATGCAAAGCCTCCCTCACCCTCTCTCCAACCACTTGTGTTGCCTGTCCAACATGTGAACATTACTGTCATCAAATGAGTGTCCTTTGCCCTTTAAATGAAGGTACACAGCTGATTCTGGTCACGAGGTGTTGCTCCGCCTGTGCTGGCCCATCCTCTTGTGCACTAGGAGTTTGATTTCTCCAAAATGCCAGTGCACTCCTCGTTCCATTTTCCTTTTCCAGGAACAGGACACTGCCTTGTTAAAGACTCACTTGAAAGAGGTTAAAGAACCTGTTAAAGACTCACTCATCCACAGGTATTGAGAGCTGTCTTCAGGTGCCTGTCTTCCTTCTTTTGTGGCTTCTGTGGAGGTGGGGGTGTTATCTGCTCTATGGTTCAGAGTCCTGATAATACCTAGTTTGTGTTGTAGTCAGTGTGGATATTGATCTGTGTGGGTGGATTTCCTGTAAATTTCTATTTCTAGCTTTCCATCGGTCCCAATTATAAATGCACAGTCCAGGAAAGCCAGACGGTTGTCTTTGGTGTCTTCCCTGGTCATTTTTTGTTGGTGTCTATAGATTTTATGTGGTCTGTGAAGGCCTGTACCTCCTGACACTTGATCTTCAGCTAGGTGTCATCCACACACCCGAACCAGTGGGTTAGTGTTGTTCCTGGGAAGGAGTTGAGTGCTCCAATTCTTCCTTGTTCAAGTTAGCTACAATGGGTGACGCTGGGGTACGCATGGCACAGACCTGTCTCTGTCGATAGAAGTCACCTCTGTAAGTGAAGTGAGTTTAGGCACAGCTCCAGGAACAAGTAGATCTGTTTGGGTTAAGGTTGCTTCTGGTGGTGAGGGTGCTGTCGTCTTCCAGTCTCCTCCTTATGGCTGTTAAGGCAGCAGTGGTGGTGATTCTGGTGAAGAGCGATGTGACATAAAGGACACCATGGTTTCATAAGCATACAGTTTCAGCTCCCGGATCTTGAAAATAAACTCCTCTGAATTGTTGATGTGGTGGTCCACATGTCCAACAAATCTACAGCATTACAGTTGTTGCATGAACAGTATGACGTCAGTGTCAATGTGTAAGGCGTAGTTGACAGATTTAGGGTTAATGTGTACAATTTATGTGGCCTGAATATTGAATTATACAGACATAGCTCATGTCTTCATTAACATGCATTCCTCTTTGTCCTGATAGTAAAGTCCATGTGTGTAAGTCACTAAAAACCTACATGTGTGTCACAGTCAGTGTGTTTACATGCACTTAAGTAACCTGGATACAGTGGGATTTCTTGAGTAAGCTCATTTCTTCACTGTCAACAAGAAACCTGATTTCCACAGTCAAGGTGGGGGATTAGAAAAACCTGATCTCCCCAGCTAAAAATTTCTATGCAGTGTAAAAGCATAACCAGGTTTCTAATCAGCGTTTTGCAATAGCATGTGTGCAAGACAAAAGTCAAAGAGTCTCAAGAGACTGACAACACAAAGCCATGCCTCCTTGTACTTAAGTCAAGTCTGCCTAAAACCAACATAAAGTGGCATGTAAAAGTCTAAATAAATCACCACATCCACCACATAGTTTCAAAAATTTGGACAGTTTGTGCTGTGAAAAAGGAGCTCCCCTGTCTTTGTTTGTCTATCTTTGTCTCGGTGCACCCTCGATATGCATGTATCAACCGGAATGTGAGTGTTATACAGTGTGTAAATATCTAACATACACTTACTACACTGCTGTAATTATTGTAGCAAGGGTTTTGTGTTTAATTGGAGATGATGTCAGTGCATGTTTTGAGTGTGTTTTCGACCTTCAGATGTCTTGAGAAGAATAAACGATAGTGTAAAAGGTGCCACGGGAGGCTTACAGGGGATGTGTTAGACAAACAATGGCAGCTTGGTTGGCATCTCACTTCACTGAACTCCATGAATTATATGTTTGTCAGGTCTCGAGGGGCCTGACGACACTAAGCTGTATGCATCCCAGGATTTTGACAATTACCCCATGAGACTCCAGAAAGTCTGAGGCCACATGAGAGTGGAATAATTAAAAAGTAGGGTGATGCTGCTCTAATGCAGGCGAAGATTCCCACTCAGTCAAGAGGAAGGAGGGTAAGCTGATGTCATTCAGCCTGAGGCGCAAAGAGAATACCCATGCCTGCTTTGCCAAACACACCAAAAGGTTCCAGTCCAACCCAGTCTAGCCCTGGAAAGGACTTTCACTGCTGCCAGTGTGCTCACTATAAATGTCTCCATGACATTTGACTGCTTCTTTAGTCACCACAAGAGCTCATAAATTAACCCACCATATATGGATCCATTTTAGAGATCTACAGAGACATGTGCTGGTCATACTGCCAGTGGCAGATGGAAAAGGGGTGGCTTGAAGTTTTTGCAAGTTTGTCAGGATGGGGAGCTAAGTACAGTGGAACCTTGGATTGTGAGTAACTTGGTCTGTGAGTGTTTTGCAAGAGGAGCAAGAAATCTTAATAAGTTTTACCTTGATGAACGAGCGATGCCTCGCAATATGAGCAGTATCTATACACGTCTGCCAACCTCACGTGATCACAGTTTCTCTCTGCAGCGTATTAGATGAATGAGACTCTTGAATATTGTCTCCTCATTCCAGCAT
>JAUYWH010000022.1:1240417-1251345 GCA_034779795.1 Ctenopoma multispine | reverse complement strand
GCGATGGATCACCGGAGTTTCCATTATTTCTTATGGGGAAATTTGCTTTGATATACAAGTGTTTTGAATTACGAGCATGTTTGCAGAATGAATTATGCTCACAATTCAAGGTTCCACTGTATGTAGCAGCGAAGTTTTTATTTTCTTTCTTTATTTAACTTGGCCTAGGTGGCAGTTTCAAGTTTCACACAGTACAATCCAGCATGAAACACACACATGCACATACAATACTAAACTAGTCAACTATGTTTTTAACAGGCCTGTATTAATCTAGGGGGGGCTTTGGGGGCAAACCCTACAATAGGGGGAGCAGGTGGCACCTCTTTACCCCCTGTAGATCTGCCAATGCATACTACATGTTTTTACACTGTTGTTGTTCATAATGAAATAGGTTGTAAAGATACTGCAGAGCCAGACCATGTTCATAAACATGCACAATATTTAAGTATCTTTAACTTTGGTTAATATTTTGAAGTATCCAGTTTTTTTATTGTGAAAATCTGGTTCAAAATGCAAAAACTGTGCAAAAAAAAAGGTGTTAGAAATATAATTAACTTGACGTAACTGATTTAGAGAGTTTTTTTACCCGTTCATTTCAAGTGTGATTTCAGTCTGTAAGTAATTAACAACAATTTCATGTAGTGGCACCTGATAAGCTGTGCTTTTCATAAAAGCTGGTCATTTACTTGTGTGTACTTTTGCAGCAAGAAACAAACCTTTAAAGAAGATGGGTTTCTTAAATAGACATGTAGGTTAAATTTAGGTCAGAACTGATACTGACCTGAAAAATATTTGGTGAAAATAAACAAACAAAACAAAATATTAAAAGTGCCAATCCAGCAAAAGTTTCAGACAATTGAGGACTTTTAGACAAAAAAGGACAAACCCAAACTCATAACCAGTAGATTCATCATGGGAGCCCTACTGTAGTCGAGCTGGTTGAGGGTTTGTGTGTCTGAGTTATCGGAATTTCTATTTAGGATGAAATAATTTAATCAAACGGCTTCAAAATGTTAGTGGACCTGTATTCAACAAATAAAATTCATTCCTACTCATGTAGTAAAGCTTCTGAAACTGTCGTGATTCAATTAAAATCACCAGCAGCAGCAGCAGCAGTCACAGTATGAGATGGATAGAAGTTATATTATTAAGTTATATTATATTAAGCTTTACTTTCTTTTTCTTATTATACTCTGAAACTATTAATATCATAAAACATGTCGTCTTCTCCCTTGCACACCTGGATATAATGTCAGTAAACGTGTCAGAATGTGTAAATGATGTAATACTCATTCACTGCAGACGAGCGGATGAGATGATTTAATTACAGTATCTGTCGGTAGAAGGAGTCTAAGGTGAGTTTGGGTCAGTGCTGTCAAACGGCTTCACAGATTGACTTTTTTGGTTTAACACACAAACGACATCGTATAATGTCGTCTAGCAGCACAGCGCTTGATTTAACCCTAATGACATCACTCTGACATCATTAGAGTTATTTTGTCTGTGGATCACAAAAGACAACATAACAGCTGTCACAGACTGAGCACTGTAACTAAAAACCTTTTTTATGAGTCCCTGAGTTCCCTAAGTTTGTTTTGAAGCAGCTCCTGCTTTGGAAAAGAATGTCACATACATAGCTACTGGCCACAGTAGCAGCTCTGAGCTCTGGAATGCTTACATTCATTTGGCATGCTCGAAAACGTCTGTCTCAACCTGTTGAACTAGTCATGCAATATGACTATGGATTTCTCTCGGTATTTGTCTGGACTCATCTGGTTCTTAGCTGCTCATTAAAAAATGTGGTCTAATGTTAGAACTTTCTCTTGAAAGTTTGTATTTTACACATGTAAGTGTATGAAGGTGTGGTGGAAACAAACAAACAAAAACATTCAACTAACTGCAAATGTATTTGTTCTTGTTTTACACAGTTTGTCAGTTTAAGATGTTCCCTCATTTAGACTGTTCCTCCATGTTTTAGGTTCTGGAGAAGAGCGTGCGTCTGGAGTGCAAGTGTCACGGTGTATCTGGATCATGCACCACCAAAACCTGCTGGACGACACTCCCCAAGTTCCGACAGCTGGGATATATCCTCAAGGACAAGTATAACCAGGCCGTACACGTGGAGCCGGTTCAAGCCAGCCGCAACAAGCGTCCCACCTTCCTAAAGATCAAGAAACCCCATTCTTACCGGAAGCCAATGGACACAGAGCTGGTCTACATCGAGAGGTCCCCGAACTACTGCGAGGCCGACCCTCTGACCGGCAGCATGGGAACGCAGGGTCGCCTGTGCAACAAAACGGCTCAGCAGCCCAACAGCTGTGACCTGATGTGCTGCGGTCGGGGATATAACACACACCAGTACTCGCGTGTTTGGCAGTGCAACTGCAAGTTCCTGTGGTGCTGCTATGTCAAATGCAACACCTGCAGTGAGAGGACAGAGGTGTATACGTGTAAATAGAGATATTTATTGGACATGTATTGACATCTTGAATGGTGCATCTGTGTGCGTGCAAGTTGTTAATGTATTTCAGAAAAAGGGTTCACGGTGACTGTGTGAAGTGACTGACTTGCTGTCTTCAGAAATCACAGCAACCACTTTCCCTGACTTTGTGTTGATTATATGGGTGCCAATGTACGTCATCACACTGGACTTAACCGATGGGCTCATACATGTTTTAACAGTTTTTAAAGTCAAATGCCATTTTATGCCCCAGGCTTGACTTCACTGCAGGCCATACTAGTCTTCTGTCATGTCCTGTCTCAAAAAGTGATGTTTTTATTTCTTTAAGACTAATAATTTATTCAGTGAGAAAACTACTGATCATTTTGAAAATTCATTGTCAACTAAATCTGGTAAGATTTTACGCGCGTAGAATCGAGTGCACTTAAAAGTGAGACGACTTAAACACTGGAGCTGAATCTGAAGCGATCAGATTAGAACGTGACTGAACGACAGATTTGTGAACCTGAAGCTCATGTGCATTTAGCCTGGCAGAAAAATATTAAACTACTGATCCAGACTCAGTATAAATAGTATTGTTTTCTACTTTTTTTGTCCCCCTCCCCCCCAGTTTGCTGCTAGTTGTCTGGAAAGTTATGGAGTTTGTGACTGAGCAGTTCTCAACTCTTCAAGCTAAGCTGTCACCACCACAAGCAAACACAAGCTTCCAGGCATAAATTCCCCTCAGTGTCGGTTGATAAAATATATTTTGTAAGAGATTATTTTTATATAAATATTTTTTTAATTTATTTTCTATCTGTAAGATATATTTCTTGTTATCTTTAAGTGTTAAGTTACTGAGTGTAGCATAAGGAAATGGCACACTGAACCATTGGTTTAAAAACGTGCCTTGCCCCTTAGCAGGAAACTAGCATTAGCATTAGCATTTGTAAGCGCTACAAAGTTAAACAGTGAAGTCATTAGCATACAAAAAGTAGCTACGCTGATTTTTCAGCGCAGCCCTCCCATGATGCGTGCTACTTGTCCATGAAACCTACAGTCTTTGTCTCACCATTTCATATTTTCAGCTGTATTCTTTTCCACCCTTAGTACCTGCTAATCTTCCGCTCTATGCCACCACTGTTTTAGCCATTTCTCCCTAACAGACACTGCACAGGTCGCTAGCTGCTAGCTTCTGTTTAGCTGCTAATGTTTAACCTCCAAAATATGTAAACGTGGTTAAAGAATCACAAAAATAAAAATGTACATAAAATGAAAACAACAACCATGAATATATGTTAAATTCAAAAAATAAAATAATACTTTTTCCATCTATTGAGATAGTATGGGAGTGTTTCAGTAAGAACCTGGATGTTGTACTTCAGCTTTCTATAGGTCTCTCACTAACATTAATTAGGGCTAGCTATGATTTTTTGCCATCACTGTTTTTATGGCTCGTATTGGACAGACAAATGTAGAAAGATGAGTAAAATTGAAGGGAGAGATAGCTGACACGCGAGATGTGAAACAGAGATGTTTATGTTGAAGTACAATGCTGGAGTTATGTAAAAAAGTTTGAATTTAGACCATTAAATATTCTGATCAAAAAACCTGCAGCACTTGAAGCTCGATTCTATTTTTATTTGGGTTTCATTCTGTACTTGTTCAGGTTTGATATGTAGCCCATGAAATCTAAAACAGTCAAAAATACCTTGACAGGTGTCCGAGTCACCAGTCATTATAGTTTATTTTCATTAGAGATGGAACTGCAATGTCTTCCTCGTTACACGAGTCGAGGTGCTGAAATCATGCAGTTGATTCACTGTTCTCTTGTTTGGTTATTAATAAGAGATTTTCTGGTTAAGTGCCAGTCGTAACTCTCATTAAAGCTTTTTCTTGTATGTGATTGAACTAATTCAATCCTGTCACCCACCTGCTGCTGATTTTTTTAATCTCATGTAGGCCCACGCTGTCTTTTTATTCAGTTTTGGTTAATAAATCTTGTCTCAGAAGTAACAACAAGAGTAATTTTGTGTTTTTTTGTGATGCACATTCTCAACTTCAGTCTTATTTTGGGGACAGATCAGAGTGAAGCAGGGTCATGTTGCTCAGGGTGTCACGGCCGTGTGTGTTCCTCTGCGAGCAGTGGGAGTGCAGAGCTGCCGGCTGATGGATTACTCTGACATCTGCTTCATTCACTCCTCGACGGCGTTGCTACAACAACCACAGCGTGCCCCCCAAAAATGCTCCTTGTCTCATCTAGAGGCCAGACTGCCCATTAACAAAATGGTATCCGTGCAAAACCCAGATAAAATTTGGATGCTGTTTATTTCATGGACATTGCAAATGGGAAGAAAGCAGGAAGGGGGGTTGAGGTGGCTTAACAATTGCAAATGGATGATGTCAAGAAGGATTTCAATCTAAGGACTAGAAAAAGGTCTTAACTCCTGGAATAATTGACACAAAACATTTCTCAGCTAAACGTTGCCTCAATAGTGACACTTTCAAAAGGCAGCTGGCCAAATAGTCTTGGTTAGAGGAAGACTCTGTCACTGAGAACTCCCCAACATTATCTCACACAGCACTGGCTTGTTACTTAGCTTTTCTATTCACATCTCATGATGCAGCTTCCAAGCAATTCATGTAACACACACAATAACAGACATGGTTATAATCTATTCTTTCATTATGGATTTACACAGTCATCATTTGTCTTAAGTCTATTCCTTTACCAACAAACCCAACACTCTGTGTATGTGGTATCGGTTTTACTTTCCAATGATGCATTATGTCTGTTATAAAGGCCTTATTACTTACTAATTCATTTTACCAATGCTTTATACTTCATTACGTCATTAGATTCCATTGGATCAATGGAATCTGGATTCCTACTTTCTGGTAAAAGCAGCAGAGCATCTGCACCAAATGCATTAACAATCAGTGTTGGGGTTTGGGTTTTGAAATGTGATACGTTACACTACTAATTGTGAATTTCCCCATGGGAATGAATAATCTAATTGCTCTTAAAATGTAATAATTGCCCAATTATTTTAATGATATCTTTAAAGTAATGTTGCTTACTGTATTTGATTCCTTATACTCTACAGTATATTTGATAAATATGCTTTTCGAGTTTGGTTTGGCCACCGCACAATTTGACTCTATCCAAACTTTTAATTTAAATTACATTTAAATAAAGTAAAAGTTAGCAACCTTCATAAAAAACAACCTTTTTTATGTTTCTGACACGTTATGTATACAATTTTGGCAATGAAAGAGAGAAAGAAACAGAATGTCTATATCTGATAAAATATATATTGTTACTCTGTATTGTTAAACATATTTCATAATTTTTTTAATGACAAACAAAATAAATACTTAGCATTTCATTTCTTAGCTGCCTGGTACAAACTGATGCAGAATTAGAGGGGTCCATCATAAAATCTAATTTTCTTCCTCCCACTGTGCCGCATGTCTCATGCATCCTCTTTGATGGTATTTCAAATTAAACTGTGACCTTTCTGGAAATGACAGAAACTGACTACAAAGGGAGAACACAGTGACAACTTAAAGGACAGCACTGAGTCATCCTCAGCAGACCTCACTCTGTCAAGACCAGGCCACAAGCAGATCACCGAAGCAGTGCGTCGTGGTGTTTTTCCTATAAACACGAGTGCGTCACTGCCAAGGTTCCTAGTGTTTAATGCCTCTGCTTGTTTAAAGGCTCTGGAACTGCCGGTGCCACCCTCTCAGTACACCTGTGAACACCTGCATTGTGGTGGTACTGCAAGATTTATGAGTGCCAGTCTACAGCGTAAGCGTATTACAATGACTGGCTGTTTCTGAAGCGGTGCATGGGAGAGCTCACAGACCCTCCGAGCTGTAATCCAGAATCGATACTTCATTTGTGCAAAGGTTAATTCTTTTTTATAGAACGTTGGCGTTCTTTTTCAGCATGAGAAACTGGCAGGCTGGTGCAGGAAGGTTTCATGCTTGGCTTGTTGAAGGAGAGAGTCTTTGTCAGAATGTTGATTATTTAAGACAGGGGCTGCTTAATAACTATCATTATTGCAGTGCCTTGAGATCGAGGGCCAATCACAGTCCAAACAGGAACCCTGTCTGCCAACAGTGACGTCGCAGCTGAGGAATGAGCCAGAGACAAGGTACACATACTTTGGAAAACCAAAGGGTGTTATGAAGATTTTAATTGAAGGATGCATAAATCAAACATCTCGTATCGCATAGCCTACTTTAAACACTGCATCTACAGTAAATCAGAATTTGGCTCAGACGTGATTGAATGAATGATGTGTTATTTATTGGTTACAATAGGTTGAGGCATGCCAGATAATGATAAATTTATAGCCCTCAGCTAAACTTCAGCTGCCTGGTTGTAAAATGTTTTCTTTTTTAAAACGGCCTCATCTGTGAAGCAAATGCAATACAATTGTTTTTCAAAAAAATGAATTTTTTATGTCATACCTTTATAGAGATATTATGCAGATGGTTTTGTTTTTATTTAGTCAGGCATTGAAATTTCCTATTTTGCTTCCGATTCAACTCCAATATAACAGAGGTGAAGTTGATGGAGAATTTGGTGAAGTAACCCTTTAAGCCTCAGCTCTGAAAAAAATCAGTGAATAACATATGGCTGATTTAAGATGATGATAAAAATACTTTATTTGATGTTATGGGGAAATTGTTGGACAGCTGGCAGAGTACATGTTAGTTTTACTATGGGGTATTGTGTCTTGTCCAAGAACATATATATGTATTATATATATTTAATAATGAATACATTGTGTATTATACATATAGATAAGTTTCACTATATGGTAAATATATACTGTAGCAAAGATAACATTCACACTGTAAGCAGAGCAGAGCTTGTGATCTTATAATATATCAGCAAGGACGCTGCTGCCTTAACTGCGCATTTAATGTTCTCAGTCCTCCTGTCCTTGGTAGTCAGGACTGTCAGGACTGTAGTGTACACCAACAGAGGCTGGAATTTTGGTTCTGCGCTTATGTTTTTATTAACTTGTCCTTATCCTAGTTTCCATATCTGTGTGTTGTGGTTCATACGTGTGCTTCACCATACAACGTGTAATTTTCACAATTTGTAATCCTGACATCAACTCAAACAAGTGTTAGTTTGTACTAAAGGTACTAATTTAGTAGCGATGCTAATGCCTGCTCGCACATCCACAGTCTCTGTGGAGTCTAAACCCACTCCCCCTATTGTAGACATCCTAATTCTGTCATGGTGGAGCCTCACATATATTATTAATGGCTCTCCGAGGCTCTCAAATTCAACACAGTGCACCATAAATCTGTATCTGAATCATTACACACTGTTAAAGTTATTACTGTACTGAGTTTCTGATTCGTTTTGAAGTAAATACACTGTAACTTTGAAACAACTTGATTTAGCTCAGTGGGACTGAAAAGCGGCATCTGTCTCACTAAGAGCTACTGCGTCAGGCGTAAAGGGAAATCAGTACTATAAGCTTGTCATGATATCCAGCTTTATTTTAAATTCTCTGCTTATTTTGGTTTGATTTCATCTGTCCCTTCTTTCCTTTAAAGCCTCCAGCTTTCAATGTCTGTCAGATTGTCCACTCCAGCCTGCTTTGTATTCATTGTTTGTTTTTAAATCTATCCTTAATAACAGGCTATGTACCACAGGCTTTTAAGGTAGCTGTAGTCAATCCTCTACTGAAAAAAAACAGCACTTGATCCAGAGGTTTTAGCCAATTATAGATTGATGTCCAACCTGCCCTTTATTGCTAAAATCCTTGAAAAAGCTGTGGCGAAGCAATTATGTGACCACCTGCACAGGAACAATTTATATGAAGATTTTCAGTCAGGATTTAGAGTAAATCATAGTACAGAAACAGCGCTGGTAAAAGTCACTAATGATCTTCTCTTAGCCTCAGACAATGGACTTGTGTCTATACTCGTCTTGTTAGACCTTAGTGCTGCGTTTGACACTGTTGATCACAACATTTTATTACACAGACTGGAACATGTCATTGAAATTAAAGGAACAGCTCTAAGCTGGCTTAAATGTTATCTGTCACATAGATTTGTTCATGTTAATGATAATTCCTCAATGCACACAGAAGTTAATTATGGGGTCCCACAGGGTTGTGTGCTTGGACCAATTATCTTTACTTTATACATGTCTCCACTGGGCAATATTATAAGAAAACACTCTATAAACTTCCATTGTTATGCAGATGATACCCAGTTATATCTATCTATGAAACCTAATGTTTGATGTCCCGTAACTTTCTACTCCTTAATTCAGACAAGACTGAAGTTGTTCTATTTGGTCCCGAAGGCCTGAGAGACAAGCTATCTGATCAGATTGCCACCTTAGGTGACATTGCATTGACCTCGAACACTACTGTGAGGAATCTTGGCATTATTTTTGATCAAGATATCTCTTTTACCAATTAAGTAAAAGAAATCTCCAGAACTTCCACTTCAGGAATATTTAAAAGATTAGGAGCATCCTGTCCCAAAGTGATGCTTTGCTTTCTTCCGTTAAAGGGAGTTTTTCCTCTCCACTGTTGCCTAGTGCTGCTCAAGTGGGACTGTTGGATTTTCTACATAGTTCTGTATATATACACTTATATTTTGCAAGGTCCTAAACCTCGCTATGTAAAGTGCCTTGAGATGACCTTTGTTGTGATTTGGCGTTATACAAATAAAGATGAATGGAATTGAATTGTTTTCTGATGATTGGTACTGACCCTGAATTTGCCCTTGATAGTCTGTAAGTTCAGTCCTGACTCCCTGGTATTCTGAAATGTGGTTCTTGCTCTGACTCTTCTCTTTCTTTGCACTTTGTGATATTCTGCTCTCAATCTATTCAAACCCTTGTTGAAAACCTGTCTGCCTGTGAATCTGGATTGGGGATGAAAGAATTGGAAAAATGTTTGATGTTTGTCTGCTTGTGTTCACACAAAGAGGCAGTCTACAGGCAGTCAAGTTCTTTCAACATTTGATTAGTAACCCCCTGCTCTTCAGTTCTGCTTCCTCCTCTCCATTTTTATAGACCATGTGGCGGACGCCAACCTAGGCTGCCACCATCCTTTTCCCTTCCTGAACTCCATCTCCATCAGCCATGGACCTTCCTCACTTCCTGTTTCCTCCACTCAACACTTCCAGTCTCTTCTCCTGGCTCTCGGATCCATTCCACTTTTGTCATTTCTCTTTTAATCTGACCTGAATGAAGGTGTCACAGTGTCGACACAATGATATCATGATATGCGCTACAAAAGCACATTTTGTGAATACTACACAGAACTCCATATTTAAAGGATTACATAGGTTTCTGATGTTGCAGGCACACCAACTACCTGCTCCTTCAATTTTTTTCTCCTGCCACTGGCACTGAGGCATAATGGAGATGTGCTATGGTTACACACTGAGACGTGAAGCCGTGCTGGAGGTCCCAGGCCCCCCTTTGTTTTCATACGGTGATTGACAGGCAGCTTAATCCCAGAGAAGCCAAAGGAAATAACATCAAGATGCACTTAATTACACTTTTTTTTGTCCTGCAGGCCTTTCTACCACATGTGTGGCATGTATCTGAAATTACCCTCCACGTATGAAAAGGATTAGAAATGATTCTTGTGCCTGTGTTAGCTTGCAGTTCATACCAATTTGTGAAGTATACAGCAGCGTATCACGCTGTTATTAGAGCTTACTGTGTAGAGGAACAAAATTATGAGTTGTCCCTACAAAGATTTACATCAGACGCTACACCCTCTGCTCCTTTTGACTGTAGAAACGTGTGAAGAATGCAGTAATGACACATGGTTGGTACGTCCCTGTGGCCATGCTGACATGAAAACCAAATAAGCAAGCATCAGCTGCACAAACAGCTTCCTGCTTTACACCCAGCAAGCTATAATTTCTCCCCAAATAATAGAACATAAAGAAAGCTCTGGAAGCATATTGAGACATTAAATGACAAGAACGCCCTGACGTCTGAAGCCTGAAGCAGAGTGTGGGCCAAAAGGTTGAATCAACGGCTAAAACAAATCCTGTATCCTGTTTCAGTTCACTGCACGAACAGCTCTGAATAATCGTAGCCGAGGTTGCTCTTTGTACAAAGAGCAGGTACGCTTCAAGTGACGCATAAATTCCTGTGTAGAATTTGCTCATTCTTGATGGTTTCATCACCTCACACCATTCACAGTTGATTTGAGCTGAGGAATGTGGTGGATCATCTCGCAGCAGTGTGGGCTGCTGGAGGAACCTCAAAACGGTTGTGACAGTCAATTGAAAATAAGTTTGAGTAATGAACGGCCTGACGACAGACTAATGCTATATCAATATATTAGTGGTAAGCCGTTATTGGCGTTAACGTGCTGCGTTAACGTGAGACTCTTATTGGGCGATAAAAAAAATATCGCCGTTAATCTATTCACAAAGTTGGGTTGGGAGCTGGGTCTATACTACGCAAGCTATG
>JAUYWH010000022.1:1197602-1240317 GCA_034779795.1 Ctenopoma multispine | reverse complement strand
GGCTTGAGAAACCCGTTCTCAAAGACTTACTTTTAGTCATTATTTGGGTAGCACACATATTCTGAATGCCTTTGGCAGAATTCAAATGAGCCATTTAATCTAATTCCAAGATTACAGTGAGATTAATCTAGATTAAAAAAATTAATCTATGCCCACCACTACAATATATCCACGCCAGTTCTGCCCTCTTCAAATGATCTTTATGTACTATCACTGAGCAATAATAAGTTGTATTTTCAGGTCAATCATGTCTGTGTGCTGTTGTGTGTTGCTGATACGGATTCTTTTCAGTGTGTGGAAGGGCTTTTGAGTTTGTTCTTTTTTAAAGATCTTCATTTAACATTCAACATCCTAACCAAACTTTTTTATGGTAAGCTTTAAACTAAAGGTCATATAATATATTATTTATCTACCTTGCTAATGTGATTATGTTATGGTTCAAACTGAGCTGCAATATTTCAAGGATAAGGCCAATCAACAATAGCATGCTGGAGTCTCAGTCATAGAAAATCAGCACACTGGAACCTTACCAGATCTCAGCGTGCCGCAGTCTTGTATTCCTATCAGAAGACAAAAACATTTCCAAACATTTGAAGCATATGCTGGTGTGTTGCCACTGTTGTTTACTTCAGAAGATGATGTAAAAATGATGGTTGTTTGGAGTCACTTTTCTTTCTTAACATATAATCTTTCATACTAAAGAAACAAGCAGTGCGTTTTATTTGTGGTAGCAGTTTATTAGATTGACATTAATTGTGGATTGTGTGTCTTTATGGGAACTGTTGAAAATATAGAAAATGGTTAAAAGGCACAAAAAATAATAATGAATAATGAAATGAGTGAATTTTTATTATGTCTTGTCAGAGAATTTAGAAAACTTTTATTTTGGTGACCACAGCAGCTGGACACAATATAGAAAAGACTGGCTGAACACACGTCTTGTTAGTATGAGGAAGTTTCAATAATGACCAATCACATGAGCAGGATGAAGTAAGTACCAAATAAGAAATGAAAAGGCTGGTGATGTTCTTGTTACTGTAATAAAAAAACAACAATGAACTGCATCGATTAACTATCTATTAACTTGTATCTATTAATGTCTCCTCCTGAGAACCAGGAGCAGACAGGAGCCGAGCTTTTGTTTTCCTCTCTGAGACGTGGGTGTGCTGACACTACCTGTGCAGGACCTCCCCACACTTTATCTATGTGTCCAATCACCTGTCTGTTTTCATGTATGCATTGCTTCAGCCAGGAAACTATTCTGCCTGCATTCATCCAGCACATATCTTTATGAGCCTCATGAGGAATTACTGAGATAAGACACGCTCGTATTGCAAATGTGCACAACTCGGGAGTTTGCACCAAAGCTGCATGCTCCAGCAGCCTCTGTGAAACAGCTCTTAATCACCGTGGTAGGAAGACACTTTTTTTCTCTGCCCAGATGTTGAATGTAGAAGAAAAAAAAACTCTTTTGATTTGACAGTTTGGAGGTTCACAGTGAGGTCACTGCAATGGCACAGCCTCACAAACGGTGGAAACTAGGAGATTAGTTTAATAATGATGACTGCAAGGCTTAGTCATTCACTCTGGGAACATTAGCCCAGGTCTAAATCTGTGAGCTCTCTGCTGTGTTGCTTTAAAACAACAAGTTTCAACAAGTGACAAGATATAGATTCCTTTAAGAAAAAAACCTCATGCTTTGGAAGCCAAGGCAGCCCTGACTGCTGCTCCTCTGTGAACATTATGCAGATCCTGTGTGGGTCTGTGTGGCATACTAACAGCCAGATTGCATGTCAGTTTGTCAGGGTAACATTACTGCAAGAGAGACAATAGCAACAACATTTGTGTACCTGTGGGTTTGGTGACCTTTCATGCCGCTGCAGCCTCTGATGTTCAGACAAAGTCTGGCAGAGGTAAAAAGGGAGACAGAGATCAAAACCTTCTCAACATCTCTAATGCAATTATACTCCGAAACGTTCTTTCTTTTCAAGTTGAAAGAGATTACCCTTATAGTCCATGAAACCTGCAACTAGTGATGGTGGGATGGGTCCACCGCTTGTTATTGTTTAAAGAGCAATTACGTTAATCTTTTAAGAAGAGCAGGAACCTGAGGCACTCTCACTATTCAACCCACCAACGAGTTTTTGGCTCAGTACCAGAAATTGTGTCAATATTGCACAATTCTGGTCATTGCAATTTACATCGAGTGTTCAGTGCCAGATGTACCCTGTCCTTCATGTAACAAGGAGAAAAAGTACAGGTGTGGAAGTTCAGGGTCATTGGACTTTAGACAGGTTTAGACCATTTAGACAAGTTTATAGTGTTATATGAATATAGGTAAAATTTTAAATGACCTGGCCTTAAAGAAAACGTTTGACAATTTAGGAAACAGAGTCTAGAAGATATTTAGATTGAACGGAAGAAGTATACAGTTACTGGGACAGACTGTGGTGATGAGTAAAGGGTCATTTATGCTTCTTTGTAGCTGCTGATTGTTCAAGGCTCAGTTCTTACAAGGTAAAAAGAAAATGTTAAAAAAAAAGTATTAAACATTTCAAGGCAACAAAGTTCAGCAAACGTTTGAGTGAGGTGACTAAAGTTTAGACTATTAGGTAATTTATACTTCTATTAACTTACTTAAAGTCAAACTAAGTAAATGTAAAAGAAATGTCAGAAGCTCAATAATGCAGACTGGGAGGCAGAGCCTTTAGCTAGCAAGCTCCTCTCCTGCTATGCTGCTATAGGTTTAGTCTGCTGGGGGACCTTCCTGATACACTGAGCTCCCCTCGTCTTATTCTCTCTCTCTCTCTCTCTTTCTCTCTGTCCATCATTGCATGTTGTTAGCATTGTTGTCGTCTCTCTCTCCTGGTTGTGCTTCGTCCTCTCTGTCTCTTTTTCTCTCTGTATCTTTCTGCAGGTGTGCTCGATCACGGAGTTGTGTGATTCCACTTTGTAGCCGGCGGCCGTACCAACTTGCCCAGTGTCTCGTCTGCTGCTCCTTGCTGTTGTATTGATCTCTGTTGCCTGTTGTTCTTTTCTCTCTCCTCTGTCCACTAACCCCAACCGGTCAAGGCAGATGGCCGCCCACCATGAGTTCTGCTGGAGGTTTCTTCCGTTACTTCTTCCGTTCTTTCCTCTCAACTGTCACCTAGTGCTGCTCAAGTGGGACTGTTGGCTTCCATGCTGTATATGTATATACATATACAGCATATTTGAAGAAAACCCGACAATATATATATATATATCGATGTATTGGCTCAATTTAAATTTGTACTTGGTGATAATTTAAAATTCTAAGAAGACACATGGATGTGAAGATGAACTGATTCATGGCATGATGTGACTGCATCGGTAGAGCAGCTTTGAATAGATACAATTTTGGCAAGAAATTAGGATTCATGGATTTTACATTAGCATCATTAAAACCTGATCTAGTTCATTATTAGATTATTATTAGATAATTTTATGCATTGATTCAGAAATGTGAACATTAGATAATTTTATATTTTTATTCCTTCTAAATTAGTGTTGCAAAGGTTACTGCACTGAGGACTGTGAATTGTATTGTATCACATCGGCACTTGCTGCATAAGGGCATCGTATCTTGATACAGTGAAAAATAGAAAGTTGCAGTTAAAAGTTTTTACAGTGTACTTTCCACAAAATTGGTTCAAGGCATGTGGTCAAGGAAAAAATTGACGTTTTTGATGATTTGTTGCACGAGACTCAAAGAAAAGCAGCTGGATAGCAGAGCTACCAGAGAGTTTTCAGAATCGTCTGATCTATTAATGTACTTGTCTGACAATAGGTTTTTAGAAGAGAAGACGTTTAAATAACACTTGAGGCTGGCAGATAAATGTGTCTCTGGTGAAACCAATAGTCAGCTGTTGATGACGAGTGTTAATACAGAACCCTGCTATTAGCAGATTAACTCTCATAAGACTTCAATGAAAAGCCAGGTGTTGACTCACCTGCAGTGTTGACAGAAGTACTTCCAAGTATTTTTGAAAATCTTCAAATGCACAAATTGTTGCCTTCTAACGCCACCGCTGTAAACATCACATGGTGTCTACATTCTAATGTGGGTTATGACAGTGTGTACATGTAAATAACACCACAGAGTGAACCGGTGAAGATCTGCACCTGGCGACTGTAAAAAGTTAAAACAAACACACGGGATCGAAGTTTCTCCGAATAAAAAGAAGAAAAGCTATTTCATTCCTTCTGCTCCCTGACATGTGCATTCTGCTTTCCCATGGCTGCCTCATGTTGCTTGTTGCTGCCCCCCTCTCTATCATTGTTTGGACAGCTTGAGGCCTCCTCAAGAAGGGAAAGTTGATATTTATGTTGAGGCTTTCAGACTAACCACATGCAGGAGGAGCTTTTGCCCAGACCCAGGCAGCCTGCCACTGATACTAACTTTTATTCATAGCTCTTTGGGAATAAACAGACAGGTTCAGACAGCGGCCCTCACTTTTAACAGGTGAGACTTTGTGTGTCTTTTGTATCCTGAGCGCTGGCAGGCTGCGTCACCAAACATTGTGCTAAGACATATTTTCCATCATGCTCCTTTGGATGCGGCTCTTTTTCCAATTGATCTGTAAGGATGTTCCACCTCCAGGTAGCCCCTGAGCGTGTTCTGGTGACAGCTAGCTGCAGGAGCAGACCGCTTCTGCCGCCTGATTGGCTGAGAGTGTAGTTCAGCATGAGGTCAGAGGTGTCCATCGGTGTCATCCTCCGCCCAGAAAAACACAGCTGGCCAGAGCAGTGATGTCAGAGCAAGGATGATAATTAAATAACTGATGGTGGCCAGGATGGAGATTCAAAACAAAAGTAAATGTAGTTTTCGCTCTACAGCCCCTGTTAACAATAACTCATGTTAATTGATGGTTATGATCACAGGTTCTAAGTAACTAAGTATTGTAAAACTTCTGTGTTGATCATGTGACGCACACTGGCCCTAAAAGCATTGCACCCATAGAGAATATTTGCAAAATGTCTAATGTCCAAATGATCATTTGCAAAATCAATAAGAGCCAGAGAACTAATTTATTTATAATGCATCCAGCTCCAACGAAGCAGGTGGAGCTACGAGCTTTGCTTAAAGGCACCACAGCGGTATTGGTGAAGGAGGGCGGCTTCTTTTTGGCTTGACCCACCAGTCTCTTTCCAGAACGGGAGTGGTAATTCCAGTGAAAAGTGTTCACAGTGAGATGTGCACATTGTTCCTGTAAGACTAGAATCCTCCAGAGGTAAATGAACAAATACACTTTTAGTGATATTGATGTGCACAGAACATAATGCTGCTGCAAACAATTCCAGCTCTAGTCAAAGGTTGTGCTATAAACTGCCCTACAAAGACAGCTCAGGGAGATTAAATCTGGTTCAACCTTAAAAAACTAAATAGTACACCTGTAAGAATGCACCCCCTTTGTGCACCTTACTGGAAAGAGAAAATCAGATCAACTCCAGGTATTTGCAAACTTGTCCTTAATTTTGGGGCTACATGATAGGCCGACCTAGCGGAGACACAATGGTCGTTCCTCCCCCTGGAATAATGTGGCTGGAATGCTTAGCAGGTTCCTGGAGGCCATTCCCCATTCAGCAAACAATCACTGCCAGGTAATAAAAGAAGCGTTTGTGTGATATGTCAGCAGTGTGCGCAAGGCTTAAAAGCAGAGAGATGGTGTGGCAAGATTGCATTCACTGTTTTCTCCCAGAGGGGAAAGCTATACTGTTATTACCAGTAGCCACTGACACAGCTACAGTACTTCTTTGAAATAAATGTGGCAAAGGCGCTGTCAGACGATACTTGTGCGATCACGGTCACCATAAATTGCAGTTTCAGGTGCAGGTCCAGAGATTCTCTGGTTACAGGTGCAGGTACAACAAATGCTTGTCCCCAGTCAAAACCATTGACCACCAATGATACAGAAAAATATTTTATGACTGAGTAGTGTTGTCGATTTTTTATCTCTCTTTGGAAGTCAAAGATTTACCAAGTCCACTGAAAGTGATATTCAGTGTGCAGTTTCTAGTGCTGAAAACTGTGCTGTCGCTTCATTGCTGTCCTCATAAATTACCTGTTAATCAAACTTTGTGAGCTGAGATTGTTTCTGCTGAGATGTTGAAATCTGCCAGTAGACAAAAAAAAGACAGGCAGCCACAAAGCCATAAAGCTAGTCTGCACGTGTGTTTTTTCCATGCTCCTTAAAAACACACAGGTTTGTTGTGTCTCATCTGCCTATGGTGTAACCGTGAGCTACAGACTTATTAAAGCCATTCATCATTTCACCCAAAGCACACAGCAGTGGTAGCTTGTACTAAAATCAGCAATTGCATACCTGTTGGTGTTTGTGCAAGTCTGTTTCCGAAAAGGTTGGGACACTGTGTCCAATCTAAGTAAAAATAGAATACAGTGGTTGCAAATCATGTCAAATCAAGATCAACTGATTTGACATCAAAGATTCCTGGTTAAGTTCCTAAAGCAAAAGGATAAATCTGGGTGGGACAAGTGAAAAAGCAGCATTTGTCCACTTCCTCATCAACACCACTGTTACCCCCTCTTACACCTGCCAGTTCCAGGGCTGGTTCGGAGCCAGAGCTAAATTTCAAACCAGTTCTTTGCAAATAACCATCTCTTGATCAGCAAAACTGGTTCCAGAGTGGCACCAGCTGTTTGGTGGTCTAGAACAAAGAAATATCAACACGATAAACTAAACTTTAGTTGTAAATCTAACATTTTGTGCATCATTTTAGAAATGTTTACCTGTGAATGATAAAATGGGCAACATTAACATTCAGTTTTAAGAACGATCAAAACTTGGCATTAGTATTGCTGTGAAAGCATAAATGAGTACACCCCCTTTAAAAGGTAATGTTTTTTTGTTACGTAATGCTCTTTTATAATCACAATGTTTAATGGACAAGTAGACTCACCTGTGGTTATTTTGTTATTCAAATTTGATGGTCTAAAATGTAGCTTTGTTCCTAAGACTTTTAATGAGGTGTATTCATTTTTGCAACATGGTCCTGAATTCATTTGTTAGAATATTTACATTTTTGTGTGAGCAAATCACTGGGCCACTCATTTATGCTGAGCACTGTGATATGAATAAATATTTGGGCTGGGCACGTTTACACGTTCATTAATTTATTTTAACACGCGTTAATGTTTTATTATATATTATTATGATGATGATGAAGTCCGTCGCTCACTGTGTCTGAATACACACACAGACAAACAATGGGGGACACAGGGGTGGGATGCTATCAGTACTGATAACGCCAAGATTCACAGAATTCAGAGACATCTTGGCGAAAAAAACAACGCCACCTCGGTGGCGTTAATAGATATGAAAGTGGATGGGCTCAGGATCATTAGTGAACATGGTTCTGCCTCCTGAAACCTCTTCCCACAGTGTGAGGCAAACAGGGCTTCACAGGCCTTGTGTATATGAATGTGTTGAAATATATCCAACACTACAAGCAATATGTAAAACACTTAAGCCACATTTTAGACATAAAGAACAACACTTCAGCTCAGCCAACACAGGAAACACACATGGTTTTTATATGTACACTTAGCTCTATTTATCCATTGCGTCACAATTTACCACTGAGCCGACACACGTGAACTCCCAGTTAACTAATGACCTCATCGTTTTGTTGGTGTAATTATGTCTTTGGCAGATCAATGGGCACACCGTCACTGTCCGAAAAACAAACTGGTGCTTTTCTTTATAATTAAGTCCAACAAAGCTGCAGCAGATTAAGCTACACATTGATGTCAGCGGAACAACCGCATGCAGTGAATTATAGCTGCATCCAACCTATGCATAGACAGAACAGGATGCATGAAAACATAAACGCAAATGAAGCATTTTAATGTATATAATGTCTTGTTATTTCATCAAACGCTATAAAAAAGAGGTTTACATCAAACATTGTATTAGTGAGATTTTTCCCTCTGAAGCGTGACGATTTATGGTTAAATAGTTCTATAGGAGTGAATGCATGTGCCTGTCGACCACTGGGTTGTTAAAGTTAATCCTCTTAGCTCCAACGCAGTGTTAAACATGGACAATGATGCTCCATAATGTGGCTATCAGGAACAATCCCAGGGCTGTGGAGATGCTAAACAGCCTGGCGTGTTGGGTTAGGCCCCCCTTTAGAGAAGAGTGCGCCTTGAAAGAGGTGATATTTTTCAGAATGTCTGGCTGGTGAGCAATGATAGAGCTGCCTGTCACATATTTCTCCCTGACTACAGGGGCTCCCTTTCAGAGGAGCTCACAGGCCCTCCGATGTGACACACAAACACCCTTCCGGCCTTGTTTGCATTCAAATGTGATAAAGCTAAGAGGTGACTTTCCCCCACAGCTGGGCAGAAAAAGGATTAGGTCAAAGTGAGACAGGCTTCTTGGAGATCCTGCCACGTTGAGCAGTCACACAGAGGAAGAAAAGAGGCCTCACTAAGCTTAGCTTTGGGAACCAGTTGAGGAGCTTCGCTATCCCTTTCACACTTCCAGCGTTCCCAGTGGCAGCTCGCCAGCCATGGTGACCAGCTCACAGACAAGGCTAGTCATTCAGCACGGTGTCTTCCCAATGCAACAGTGCAAACCCTCCCCAGCTCTGAGGTTTCACTGCAGTTATTTGGGGGTTTGAGTCTGGTTGTATTTCTTTTGTTAGGTCATGAATATTAAAAGCGGAAGTTGTTGGTGTGTTTGCCAGTCAAAATATAGAACTTCATCTTTAAGACGTCTATTGTTCCCATATGTTCCTACAAATCCAGCACACAGAGAAGCTGCTTTTTTATTCTATAGCAAAGTGTATTGTTTATGTAAATGTCAAAGAACAAGTAAAGACACATGACAAAATAATCGACATTATTGTTTTTTTGTTATTTAACTAGTTGCCACATTGATTAGTGAGGTATGTTCACTGTGACTGTGTACCATGCTGCGCAGCAGTATTTCTGTATTTCCTCTCTATGGTTGCTGGCCCCACATTACACCCAGCTGACTGTCCCTAAAGCACAGTTTGTTTAAAGCTCATCTCTCTGTTGACATTGGCTTAATTCACCACAAGACACAGGATGCTTCTATTTGAAAATAAGCAAACACAGTTCCGCTCGCATGCTGTTGGACACAGGTTCACGCTGTCACATGTTTGTGATAAAAAATAAATTCTATAAAATAGTAAGAAAACATTTTACCTACGGCCCTTCATCCTTTCATGATTATTAGTGCTTAAATGCATTATGATGATGACGTCAGGGACATTTGATATCACTCTTCCTCTGCTGATTGACTGTTTCTTTCTGTACATCTGTTTCTTAACATCTATATTCCCAGTATATATTAAGAGCATAAAACCTCCTGAACGCCTCATCAGAGAGCTCAGGAACTGGGGCGCCATCTGCAGGCTCATACTGAGGACTCATTCATGCTCTGAAGTACAAATCTGCAAGTACTGTAGGTTGCAATGTTTAGAAAATAGTTGTACCAATTAATGATCTACTAAGTGAGTAAGTTCCTAATTGTCATTAGAGACTGATACCTGGTAACTTTGGTCCTGTATTACAGGAAGCTCTATTCTCCATTAACTATTGTTGCTGGGGAAGTTTCAGCTGTGTTTATTGTGAAGATGATATCTTGTGTTTGACGAGAATGAGCCAAAGCTCTTTCAAGCATTTCACGCCATCAGCCACCAGCCACCAGCCACCAGCCATCAGCCATCAGCCGTCAGCCACCAGTTGGGCAGCTGCGTGGACCGTGTGTCATCACTCACACACTTTCTGTCCTCACCTTAGAGACTCACAGATACACACGCACACATGCCCACCAAAAGTCATTCAACTCTTCTTCACACAGATCTTTTCAGTTGCATGAAAGTTTTTGTCGTATTGCTTTCATCGTGGACAGTACAGATGGGAGGTCACAGTGTCCTCCAGATCATATCATGTGGTGCAGTTTTTCAGCCAGAAGCAGAGAGATATTTTATTATGGGCAGAGGGACGTTTACTATCATTCATGAGCAGTTATATCAGAAGTTGAAATAGAATCATCCTGAACATGAATATCATGGCAATACTGGTTCTTAAATGACGTCTTTAAACAGTTCTTTTGCTGAGGCAAAGTCAACATTTGAATCAATATTGCATCCAACACGCTTAACAGTAGGCACAGTGTTCTTACCACCACCTTTAAACGTCACCTTTACCCCTCCAAACATATCTCTAGTTATTATGGCCAAACAACTCAATTTGTGTCTGTTTGACCACAGAACTTTCCCCCAGAAAGCTTTTTCTTGTGTTAGTGACAGGAACTTCTTTCTTTCCAGGGCGATTGATGTAAACTCGCTTGACTGTATGTAGACAGGGACAGTGGCGCTCCAGCAGCTTCTAGTTAAGAATGCTCTGTGCCTTGGTGCTTCCTGGGTTGTTGATGACCATTTAAACATATTTTCTTTCAGCTGAGGGTGAAAGTTTAGGTCTTCCTCTAGACATGGCAAGTTCACCTCAACACTAAGTTTGACAAAACAGAAACAGACAAATGTTAATGCTTCTAATCCACTGGCAGTTCAAAAGCAGTTACTTTAGTGTTAAATCATGTTTTATGAGTCTTAGAGTTGCTGGGAAATGAAGAAGGTTGTTTAGCTGGTAGAGATCAAGGTCACAGTTCACATCTGCACCTGGTGACCATAATGGCAAAAATGACCTGAATTACAGGGCGAGGGTTTTACCAGTTCTGTCATCACCTGCACATAGCTGCACTTTGGAGCTAAATTGATGTCGTTATTATTGCATGTGCTAAGAGAAGGAGCCTTGCAGGTGAACACACTTACAAAGAAGTGGTAAACCGAATAAAGTGCTTCTAATTGTGTCATCTATAACAATGTGATGCGCCTCCGCACCTGTTTTTCAAGAAGTGAATAAATTACATGTTTGTGTTGAGATTTACAGTCCTGACGAACGCTTGCTGAAAACCAATGAAGACAATTATGTCTTCACTCACTGATGACTCAGCAGGAAAATTACTGAGCTCTCCGTATCAGTCAAATGGGAGGAACGCTACACACAGCAAAGTGAGACAGATGTGAAGCACAGGCCCTCCTCCTGTTTCCTACCAGGGGCTGATGAAAGAACTGTCACTTTCAGCTTCTGGTAGCATAGTGGCTGAGAGATAAGTGATAACAAAGACGTCAAGAGAGAGCCCGATGGTATCACACCACAGCTCCTTCTTCACATACACAGACAAGCGCTGATCTCAATCATCCGGGCAAAGACTATGATGTGGTGGCAGAGCAGCATCAGAAAAAGATACGCAGTGTTTAAGAATCATTATGGAATAACTGTGAGAAGAGAATCATCATGATTTCTGCTAAAAACCAATTAGATTTTTTTTCCCTCTCTCTCCAATCAGATGATTGTGCTTTAATTTAGTTCAATATAGTTTTGGTTATGTAAGAACATTTATCATGTAGACTTATTATGCTCCTTACTGCACTTTGTAAGTTTAATTTTAGTGTTTGTTTACTTGGTTTTTGTTCCAATCCCTGCTTTCTTTGAGGTCCATTTTCTGTTTGAGGATAGTGCTCTGATGAATGTGTGCATGAATGTACCAGGTGTTACAGGCCTGCAGTATGTGGGAGGCAGTAGGTTCTTTTTTATTTTGCTCTCTTGCCCACCCTAGTAAAACTCACTCTAGCATAACTAATATGTTGTAGAGTTACTGTATGTTTTAAAACCTATATGTGAAAGATGTTTGCACATACAACGAACACAACAGGGTTAAGATCTTAAGGCCGACAGAGAGAATTGGCCAAGATGGTAGCATTAGACACGTTTCAGACAATATAATACAAAATAAAACATGTACAAAACCAGTCAGTCAGTATATTAAGGCTTAAATAAACAAAGAAAGTGTCACGGTCTATCTGGTTTAAATTGACGTTGTGTGTGTTTTTGGTTTTTCTGTACATCTGTTTGCTTGGTTTCTGTCTTTGTTGGGTTCAGTTTCATGTTTTCCTTTTTAGTTTTCTCATGTTGGACCTGATGGCTCTGTTTTCTGTTTATATTGGACTGCATTACCCATAACCCCTTTCTCGCCCTATGGACTGCTCACTTCCTGGTTTTATGGACTACTACACCCAGCACTCTTGTTAACTCCAGCCCCTGCTCTTAATCTACCTCATATGTTTTCAGCAACCTGGATCACTCCATATAAATCCATATAAAGGTTGGCATTGAAAAATCCCACCAATGGCTGGACAAAGCTGGACTAAAAGACAGCACAGAGGCACTAACCATGGCAGTATAGGAATGAGCTCTAAGTACAAGATCATTAGAGGCTGGGGTCTAACACACCAGGAAGGACCCCAGGTGGAGGCTGTGCAAAGATGCCCCTGAGTCAATCCAGCACATGACAGCAGGGTACAACATGCTAGCAGGCAGGGCGTACATGGAACACCATAACCAAGTGGCCGGCATAGTGTACAGGAACATCTGTGCCGAGTATGGGCTTCCAAGTTCCAAGGTCAAGATGGGAGACACCTCCAAAGGTGGCTGAGAATGATGAGGCTAAGATCCTGTAGGACTTCCAGATACAGACTGACAAACTGGTAATGGGTAACCAACCGAACATAGTAGTGGTGGACAAGCAGAGGAAGAAGACCATAGTGATAGATGTAGCAATCCCAGGCGATGATAACATCAGGAAGAAGGAACATGAGAAGCTCGACAAATACCAAGGGCTGAGAGAAGAGCTAGAAAAGATGTGGAGGGTGAAGGTAACAGTGGTCCCAGGGATAATTGAAACACTTGGGCAGTGATGCCCAAACTGGGAGAATGGCTCCAACAGATTCCAGGAACGACATCTGAGATCGCTGTCCAGAAGAGCGCAATCCTAGGAACAGCTAAGATACTGCGCAAGACCCTCAAGCTCCCAGGCCTCTGGTAGAGGACCCGAGCTTGAAGGACAAAGACCAGGAGCGAGTGGGGAATTTTTATCTATCTATTGATCTATTGTCATATAGAGACATGGTCAACTAATTCTGGTACAAAGCACAGTGATGAGTTTTAGTTTGTAAAACCTCTTGATGAATTTTGTCGATTTGTCACAATGTCAACAGAGTGACTGATGTTTGTTTTCTTCTTATTAGAAAATACCATTTAATTAGTTTTATTTGCAGTCAGTATGGACTTGACTGGAATAAGCTGAGAACATAAAACGTGTAATGCTTACTAAAGTTTATGAATTTCATATGTTAAGGGTGCCCTGTGATAGACTGGCGATCTGTCCAGGGTGTACCCCGCCTCTCGCCCAAAGACAGCTGGGATAGGCTCCAGCACCCCCCACGACCCGAACTCGGGTTAAGCGGTAGATAATAGATGGATGGATATGTTAAGGGTGCACAGCTATAGAAAATCATATCATCAGCATAAAAGCAAACCTAGGTTATTAGTATGAAGGGAGAGTGAAAGCAGACTGAGCACAGAATCCTGAGGTACCTCATTAACAACAGTGACACTAATTTATTTTTTGGATTCAGCAGAACATTTTAAATAATGTAGCAAATAAAAGGGCATGGAAAAAATGTGGTACCCCTAGAAAAGATTTTAAATAATTGGATATTTCGAACTAAGTCTCCTCAGCATATTTAAATGGAAAAAATGGTCACTTTGCTGTTTGGTGTCACTGTGTGCACCACACTGAACATGGACCAGAGAGAGACGTCTGATGAGATTATAAAGAAATTCTAGCCAAGCTTGTTAAAGGTTTTAAAATCATCCATATGATTTTTGATTATTTAGAAGTTTGAGGTCCAGGACTGTAGCCAGTAGTGAATAGACAAAAAGTACAAATGGTAAACAAAGAGGCACAGACAACTTCCAGAGTGATTCAAGTTGAAGTTCAAGGTCAAGGTACAGTTCCCAATCCCATTATCAGTTACTTTCTGAGTGACAGTTAAGTGGGTGGAAAACAAAAGAAGACAATATTAGCTTTTGGCAATGTTCAGGTTACAAAAATGAAGCTTTTAAGCAAAAGAACCCATTAAATATGGAGGAGGTTTAATTATACCTTGGGGCTGCTTTGCTGCGTCTGGTACTGGATGTCTTGCATCTGTGCAGGACACAATGAAATGTCAACATTATGAAGGAATTATAGAGCGAAACGTACTAACCAATGTCAGAAATCTCTGTTTCAGGACTGCCCTGGTAGGCGAATGGTTACAGCGCATGTTATGCTACAATGCATAGAAGCTGTCTCGGTTTCAGTCCAGCTGGCAACCTTTGCTGCATGTCAGACCCCCTCTCTTCTCCTCTCCCCTCTCTTTGTTTCCTGTCTGTCTCTTCACCTGTACTATCAAAAGTTAGGCACAGTTCTCCTCAAAAAAAAACAAAGCAACAGAAATCACTTCCACGGATTGTCTCCAAAATATTAGGCTGGGGGACCATCATTTTTGCCAATGTCTTTTCATTATCTAAAATATCATGTTGAATATTTATATTTGTTTTTTTGTATTATTATTATTTCTTATTTATTTCAGAAAAAATAGTGGTTTCTTCTGTTTTAGTGGAAGGGTACCAACAACAAATCCACATTAGCTTGCTTGCTGTTGTTGCTAACAGTTAATATCTTTAACTAAACTAAAAGTCTTCTGGCAGTTACCAGACAGCTTCAAGTGTACCCCGTCTTCCACCACGCTCTGGACAAGAGCAGCGCCATCTCTAGTTTGTGTTTAGGATGTGGAGAGGCTGCAATCCAATCTTTGCTCTGGACAGAGACATGTAGGTGTAGCATCAGTCATAGTGCTATGTTTGCCCGGACAGTGGTAACCTGGAGGTGGGGAGGTATTTGTGAGTAATGAGAGGGAACGTGACAGCCCTTTCACAAGCATGCTGAATGTCTGTATTCAGGAAGTTCAACACCTGGTTCATGCTATTCATTGTCACAGTGAGGGCACGCAGGCTATCTCTTTTAAATTATCACATCTTCATACTGTAGATGTCCACTCACTGATCCTACCTCCATATTAAGTCATTAAGTTCTCAACCTCTCTTGTGCAGATTATTAATATACATAATGTGGACTTAATTACAGGTTTATAACTCACCAGTAATGATAGGAAGCACTGAGCCTCTCTTTGATGCGAGATCCCAATCGTCTGGAAGATGGATATGCACCACTCCTGCAGATCAAGCTGATACCTACATGTCAACAGCCTCAGGGGTCATAAAGAGGGAGGTTTGTTCATTTGGAAAAAACACACAGTTTCTTGGGGTTGGAAGACTACACTTGTCATTATGACGGTGCGTATGTCTGCAGCAGTGGAAGTAAAAAACAAATACTATAGGTTCTGTGTGCGTCTTTGTGGAGTCATTAGCTGAGGAATATAGGGCCCTATATATATATATATATATATAAGGAGTATTAAATGTACACACCAGGCCTAAACAATTCAAATTTGCGATATAAGATATGCATTTTGTACATGTTTATTTCAGGAAAGTGATAAGCTGGATTTCTACTGTCACCTGTTGATTTATAAATGCAGATATACAATATGAGTGGCTGATTCGGAGGTGGCCTATTTGGAACAATGTTCCCTTTATGTGTATCGTCTGTCAGCTCCCCCCTCTGTCGTCTCTCCCGTTTGGATTTCCCAGCAGTCAGACAGCTCTAGGTCAGTCTGTCAGGCAGGTTTTACCTGCACCTGAACTCTGCACCACCTCCTGCTGTAGCCAGCAGCACCGGCAGTGCTTTCTTATCCACTAAACAAACGGTGAATTCCAGGTTTGTGTCCTGAGGCTGTGATACTTCCACCACACATAGGCCCTAATGTTTTCAGATGAAGTTTCTAATAGAAAAAAGGGAGGATTTGCTTCTGGGATACAACTCATACTTGTGCCTAGGAAAGCATCATGTTGCTGGTTGTCAGAACAATTTTCTGCTCAAAATGACACTTGTAATTGTACTCTGAAGGATAAATTCAGTTTAATTAAATATGTGAAGGAATTCCTCATTTTAAAAACAAATAGTCAGAAATAAATAAGTTATTCTACTTTGTCAAATTAACAGTGACCAAACAACCAGACAATTAACAGCACATAACCACTTCAAAACAACGAGAAAAAATAGAAATAGCAGAAATTCATTACAATGTAGGAATATCTTTTTTAACTGGGGCAAAATTTGTGATTTGAGATTTGGGAAAATGGAAAGCCATGGCGCACCAGCATTTATTAATACACATTATGTAGTGCATATAGACCGTTTTATACTCTTTATACAACTTTGGATGGTCTTTCCCTACAGTAAAATATTAAAGACACTCAAGATTTGAGAAGTGTTAGTCAGCTAGCGTTGTTTTTTTTCTGTGCTGTATAAACTACACATACAGCTCTCACATACTTTGCACATAAAGGTTTTCTGCTTGGCATGCTTTCAGGTATTTATAGCCAAAGGAACAATACATCAAGTTTCAAGCAGCAGAAAAAAACAAAGAAACAAGACAGGATTATACCAGCTTTTGCCAACTCCAGGGCCTGTAAATCCCAGTTTACCTGTGATATCTTTGATTGGGATTCAGGAATGCCCCTCATCTTTATCATCTAAGAGATCTAAACATGTCTGTTTATAAAATGTTCAAGAATGTCTGTACTCATCTTAACATTTTACCCAGGGATAATAAGAGTCAAAAATACAGTGGTGCTTGAAAGTTGGGGAACCCTTTCGAAATGTGTCTTTTAGTGCGTAGTAAACATAACCCAAAACATGTTCCTCCTTATAGATCAGGGGTACTAGGGATTACTGGTTAACCTCCTTGCTCAAACTGCCTGCTTTAGGTATTTTCCGCAGCATTTGTTTATGAGGTCAGCACTTTGACTTGGCTATTCCAAAACATTTCTTCTGCTTTAACCACTATTGATTTCTATATTTTGGTTTGTTGTTTTGCACGACACACATGAAACACTTTCTGTTGAGCTTCTATTACTGTTCAATTGTTAAGTATGTTGCTCAAACTCTGCTTAGTTGTTAGCCAAATACTTTTTCTTTGGCCTCATCCATCCAAAGGAAAATCTTCCATTCACATTCTGGCTTATCCTCATGGCTAGTGCTCCATTTTATTCTGTATAGTACTTCCAGTTGGTCTGTTTAGTTAATGTAAAGGTAATTCAGCTGGCTGTCCACAGTTAAAGTTGTGCGGGGCATAGTGCCAGTTGGCAGGCCAAACAAGCAAATTTCTAAAGTTAATGATATTAAACAAAGAAGAAATAATGATTAAGAAGTATTTCAGATAATGCCTTGCCCCCACAGATTTCAAAGTCTTTGTACAATAAGCACACAAATACAGTCTAACATTAGGTAAACCAATCACAAATAATACTTGAAATATCAGATTTGCTTCAATGTCCCTAAAGTCAGCCAGCTAAACTGCCATCAAAATAACTAGTCACAAAAGCCAACTGTTGAGTCTCCTCGTGTTGCCTAAATTTGGGCCAAAATTGAACATACTGCAATGATTACAGCCAAAGGCCAACTACAACTACTGCTTCTGTTCTGCGTCTCTTACTCTGTATAAAATAAAATAAAATGCTGGACATGACAATAATTCAATTCAATTCAACTTTATTTATATAGCACCAATTCACAACATAAGTCATCTCAGGGCACTTTAAAGTGTAAGGTTTAAGACCTTACACATTAGCAAGCACGTAAGGCAACCGTGGAGAGGAAAAACTCCCTTTAACGGAAGAAACTTCCAGCAGAACCAGGCTCATGGTGGGCGGCGATCTGCCTCGACCGGTTGGGGTGAGTGGACAGAGGAGAGAGAAAAGAACAACAGGCAACAGAGATCAATACAACAACAAGGAGCAGCAGACGATTATTCATTCAAATACAGCATAAAAAGCAGTGGGCCTAATATTGATCATTGAGGAACACCTTAATTAAACTTCTGTGAAGTTGATTTAAAGCTACTGGGAACAACAGTTTGGACTCTGCCAGAGAGAGATGATTTTAATGATTTTTTGTAAGCAGAAACCCACAATAATGTGGTTTTCTTGACAGTATTGAAAACAATGGACAGATCAAGCCATTGACAGGCAATTTATTAAGTCAGTTACTAATGTCGTTGACAGCAATTACTGCAGTTATTGTGAGCTGGTCTAAAGCATGACTGGGTCAGCTGAAGCGTACAATAATATCATCATGCCATACAGTGGAGTGTTTGCTAATAATCCTAGAACTCTGGACAGACAAGTCACTATGATATATGCCAATAGTACTAAAGCTCACCAGTGTCATCATCTTTAAGCTATGGAATCTCCAGAGCAACCTTCTATATTGAAGGTCTATGTGTATATATAGCATTTAACATGTGGACAATATATTGGAGCTAAAACCAGGACAAACTGTATTTACAGTGGTTTCGTAAATTATTCAGACCTTCACCTTTGGACACTTTTGTGTGTTGGAGGTTACATTTAAAAATTAATCCATTTTGTCCATCAGTCTACACACTTTAACCCATAATGACAAACTAAGAACACATGCTAATTTTGAACACATCCCTCATAAGTGAAAATTGTTATGTTATAATGTCTAGACGTGGTTTGACTGACAGTTTACAAAGTCAACAAATGCCAAATGGAAATAGTGTTCACTATAGTACAGTTTTACCTAACCCCAACACTTTTGGGTTCATTGTTATACATAACTGTACAGTGTGCAATTTCTCCAAACTGCAATAAAATGCAGGTTTACAGTAGTGACACAATTACCCAACATGCCACACACAATGACAGGATTCATTATATTTTCTCAGACAGGGTGGCATGAAAATGAAAGGACACCAACACAATTATGTTTTTTGACCCTGCTGTCTTCATCAAACAGGTAATTTATTTGCAAGACTTGCAGCTGTTCTCAAAAACAACACTATCACATCTGAGACATATTACGTATAGCAGAAGAACATACAGTCAACAGTGTTGTACTTCAGCAATATTTCATTATCACTCTGCTGAATCATCAGCAATGAAACATCAGACTGTGTCTGCAAAGCCTCCAGTTCCCATAAACCGTTCCATCAGTTGCATGAATGCAACAGGGTGTTTATGTCCTGATTTATTCAGCCTGGAAGAGAACACCTTGTTCATGTGACAGGTGGAGAAAAAGGGCACTTGTGTTTTACAGGCTCTGACCACAGACAATTAACCACATGGCTGTTTGGAATAGTGCACATAGGCAGGTTTTACTAGTGAGGACAGGACCGTGCTGGAATTCTTGAGGTGTGCACTAAGTCGGCAGTAAAAACACTCCATGTATCTATCCAGGACTCCCACACACAGTTAGCCCAGTGTAAAGTGGTCATGCATCCCGACGGATCTGTCACCAGATGCTTAGTATGTCCCACAGTTGCTGACGGGCCTGGCCCGGCTCTTTGTCTGCCTGACTGCTGCACAACAGAGCAGATTCACATTCCCCACATCCATAGGCAGCACTCTGCACTGCTCCGTGGGAGTATACTTTATGACAACCTGACACACTCTCAATTTGTCATCCAGTGAAAAGATGCTCATTAGCTGTGGATGGGAGTTATTTACAATCTTAAAAGCAGAAACAAGGAGCATCTGGCCTTTGTGGTGTGGTCGACTGCAGCCAGAAACCCTACCAATTAGCGCCAGGTCAGGCTACATTTAGCCTACGGTACCTGTTCATTTAGAGAGGGCGAGGTGTAAATCAGAGGGGCTTCCTAGTTCAGTTCACAAAACAACTGAGCTATCAGCACAGCCTGAAACCTGGGTAGATTCCACACTAAGAGGGAAAATACCTTTTGTAATAACAACTACTCCAAGAGAATTTAATACTATAGAAACAAGATCCAACTTTTCTTCATTATGACGGTCTGTCCATTTCTCTGCGTTTGGGAAATGTATTGGCCCTAAATCCATTTGCAAATGCAACACATATTCCTGAGCTGATTTGTTACTCATGGTAACAACAACTCAGTAATAAGTACTGAGGAATGCCCAAAGACTAAGGGATAGGGATAGAGAGGAAGAAAACTTGCATGTGTACTGTATGTGGTATTCACAATGCAACACGATGCAACTTTTTTTTCCAGAAATCTCCCATTTTTTCTGATTCTGTGCACCTTTTTCTATAGGTAATAATTTTATTGCATCTATATATACAGCTATATATACAGCTCTGCAAAATTATCAGTTTCTCTGATTTTGCTATTTGTAACATTTTTGTTTTATTCTACGGTATAAACTACTGACAACATAACCCAAATTCCAAATACAACTATTGTCATTTAGAGCATTTATTTGCAAAACATTAAAAATGGTCAAAATACTAGAAAAGGCCAAGTGTTTTCAGATCTCAAATAATGCAATTCCTAGAATTCAAGAAGTCCAGCTTTGTTTGGTGGCTTGTGACCATCCATATCACATTCCAGAGGTTTTCAATGGGGTCCAGGTCTGGAGATTGGGCTGGCCATGACAAGGTCTTGATTTGCAGTGGTCTATCTATCTCTTCATTTTTTCCAGAGCTGTAACACACACTTATTCTCCGCTGAATGGTTAAATAAATTACATTGTGCTAAACAGCTAACTATCTTGGGTTTTTATTATGTGGAAGAGCTTCTCAATAATTCTTGAACTAAGTCATGAACATTTAAAGCAAAAATAGATCTCAAACTTAAGATTCTGGTTTTCAGTGAGAACCAGATGCCAGACAGATCAGAATGGGAACATGACAACATCAGCTTCATGCGTGGGAGTGTACTAAACCTGCAAAAGCAAAAATGCTAAATTGAACACTCCAATCCGGAAGATTGTGGTAATTCACCTAAAAGCTGCCAACTGTCGAAGGAAAAAGCAGCATGATGGAGAACACGTATGTTGCCTGATCATCTGAATAAACTAGAAGAAACTGGACTTTTAGTTTAGTTTCAGTGCTGACAACTATCAGACTGTGTGTACTACCAGCAGGTCTACTGTTCTTGATGTGAGATGCAATGGTTTGCAGTCAAAATGAATTGGTTCATTTCACAGTGATAGGTTCTGCAGTTCCTGAATGGATTGGATCGTGGTCAAGAATCAGACTGTTACACACCGGTTCTCTGTCATGTCATCAGGTCATGAAGCAGTACAAAACCTCATATTTGGGTATGAGTCAAGAAGAGCACTTTCATGATGGTATGCTACTGCCCCAAACGTTTTGGGCATTAGATAAACTTACAAAGTTGTGTGAAGGGCATTGTTACCCCCTGGTACAAGAATACTGCACTGCCCTTTATGTCTAAAGGGTTACACTGCTTTCACCACCCCTTCCCATTAGTGATGATGTCGCTTGTTAGCATTAGCTACACGAGTTTGCATGCTTTTTAATTTGAAACATACCTTTGCTTTTTCCAGTGGCCTTAATTTAAAGAGTGTCAGAATAAAAAAAATACAAATTTAATACAAAAACTTTATTTTTAATTAAAGCATTTTCTTCATGGGAGCAGGTACAGATCAAGGTTGGGAAAATGTTTTATTTCAATTTTTATATCAATGCCTGCATTTATTTATTTAACGTGTTAAAATAATTTCTATAGTAAATCTTGGCGCTGCCGTAGTAGACAGCTACACTATATGTCCAGTAATCCAAAATATGTTTGGAAAGGACTAGAAATGTATAGGCAAGTAGGTGCGGAGGGACATACTGTATTATAGCACATATTTTAGCTGTAACGAAATCCTGGCCCTTAGAATAAACATGGAATGAATATTATCTATGTACAAAAGGATGTTTTGTTTCTTTATGAAGGAACCCCAGTTCTTGACCTGACATACCTGTCTGATTTCTTCTGAATCAAATGCCCCAAAAATATCAGCATTCTGAGACTATGAGTAACACTGCTTGCCATTGCTTGCTGAATGTCGTAGTGAGTGTGATTCACTTGTACCCATTGGAATCCTGTGGAAGTCTTTTCAAGGTGTAAATAAATCACCTTGAAACTGAGCTGATCTTGGCAGAGCCCAACAAGTAGCTCTGATTGATGCTTAAAGTAATGTCACAGTGTGTGTGTGTGTGTGTGTGTATGGGTGGTTGGGTGGGTGGGGGTCACAGAAGCAGACTGCATGCCACACAGTGAGGCAGTACTAGGATCCATCATCAGAACCATTATCCTTTGTTGTAGCCAGACCCACCAACGTCAGGTGATGAAAGTTCAGGTTAAAGTGCACTCAACTGAGAAATCCTCTCTACTCTCTGCTTTCTCAAATTACCCAAATTAATTTGGCTTGATAGGATGGAAATGTTTGCATTGATTACATTACTGCGTGACCTCTTCAAGAAGAGAAAAATAGTTTAAGTTCTCCTGTAATGTAAATCAATTATTTCTACTATTGCACAAGGCTGCACAACACTGTATTTCTCTTACGTAACTGCCAAATCTTCTCAGGTTTGAACTGTAGCCATATCTGCGCTACAGCTGGTAGTGGAAATAATAATAACGTTTACTGATTTCTGACATGGGAAAATGTTTGTACAGCTAGACACATATGATTGATCTACTGGAGCATACTTTCACATGTGTCCAGGATGAACTAAAAGTTGACTCACCGACAATGCCCTTCATAGACAACTGCTTTGCCACAGTTTCTCCCTAAAGTAATCTAGGTTCCACTGGAGCTCAAATCCAGGAGCTTCTGCAAGTAAAGACATGATAATTGCTACGCTATAGCACCAGCTGAGTTTCTTAATCTGCCCTAGTCAAGTAGTGACAGCCCATATGACTCATCTTGGCCTTAAAAATCAGGACACTTTACATAGTAAGGTTAAGACCCAACAGAATTATGTGGAAAACATAAACAACTATATGAAGTTATATAGGAAACCCAATAAATCCCTCTTGAGCAGCACCAGGCAACAGTGGAGAGGGAAAAACCCACTTTAAGAAGGAAACCTCCAGCAGAACCAGGCTCAGGGCGGGCAGCCGTCTGCCTCGATCGATTGGAGCGAGTGGAAAGTAGACCGACAAGACCAAGAAGTAAGAAACAAACATAGGGCAGGTTGTCAGAGCCAGTAATGGCGCGAAACATACAGTTCCAGCGTGCAGTTACTGCAGAATGGTACAGAGAGGGAGAGGAAAAAGCGATCCTGCAAGAGAAATAGAACAAAGTCAGTCTTTCAACGTGTAAAAGTCTTCCTCTCAGCTGCTCTGAGCTGTGGATACAGCTCTACAGCTATTGATACTGTAGTCAGATATAGGTATATGTATATATATGTATATATATATATCAGAACAGTGGCTTGAGGAAACATGTAATCTGATTAGGATTTTGTATTGGACTCTTGTTTGTGGCAGTGATACATAGAAATGCAGCTAAACGTGTACAAACTGTTTTTCTGGTGGTGGTTTTCATGCAAGTGTATATAGAAGACAGGAAGCATGGTCTAGAAGTGGCAGGTGGATTCTGCTCAAGCTCATGGTTTGACCCCACTAGGAATGTAGTTAGGCTGTGATCATGAATGTACAGTATTAAGGAGCTATGTATGAGTCTCACAGTTGGTTCCCAGTCATTTGACTGAAAGTTGCTCGTCTTGCATTTTACCAAAGACATTTTTCTGGCTTCCGGGTTTGCCTCCATGTTCTGCAGCCCATAGAACCTGCACATTAGCATTTTCGGTACTGGCCACACCTCAGCGCTCCTGCTCAGCCCCTGGACTTTACAGATATCTCTTTTAGTATTCTGTCAATGGAGAAAATGCCTTTTGGTCCACTGCAAGATTTTTTGGCACAGTGGCAGCTCAGAGGCTGAGAGGAGGCACTGTATTCAGATCTCTTAACATTCATGGCTGTGAAGCAATTTTGTTTTATGAACCTCTGTGTTCAGCACGTGACGAAACACAGTCACTGGAAAAGAAACATGAATTGTTTTGCTTTTATTGGGTCTACAGTCATAATAGTGACGCTGTGATTTAGGTAGTGTGGTGGCGTCTAGCCTCCTATTTGTGTTTTGTGACACAGCCACCTGGATAGTCTAATTAGAATCCACCGAGTCTTTATTCCAGAATTAAGCGACATACCTGAAGCCACATATCCCTCCCCCACTACTTCTCACCTCGCTTGAGGATGTCTCTCTCTTTTGTGTCTTTGTCCTCATCCCCTTCTCGAGTTTCTATTATAGCTCAGCACCATAAATTGACACAATATTTGCACCATGTGCTCTCGCTTTAAAGGACAAAAAGTTCCCCTGTTGTTGTAGAGTTTATCATCTGCCTACTTGCTCCTATATATACTGTCTGTTTTTATATCCTGTGTTACTCCGCTCGTAACGTCACAGTCCCAGTGCAGAAAAGACCTGAGATGAGGTAAGGTTTAGGATTACTGACTGAGTGTGCAGAGGGACAACAATATAGAGATTCACACAAGACTACAGTTAATTCCCCCTGAGCCGCACAGCCAAACCACAAATACAGGAGAGGCCACCCACAAAAAATGTTTCTCATAACAGCCCCAATCTCAACTGATAAGAGCAGAGCCAAGATAAATAAGAACACGCTCCTCTGCCAACCTCCTGGTTTACACTGTAAATACTGCAGGAGTGTATAAAGCAGTTGGTCAGCATTTCCTCTGCCACACCCCAGCTAACTTTACAGTTCCTCAGCCATGTGCTCATCACAGCCAAAGGTAAAAATCCCTATACTGGAGCTTTCCAGAAATCTGGTCCAGGGATCAGTTCAAACAGCTCCTGTGAATCACCCTGTTCTTTACACTGATGCATTGTTTGTTCAGTAAAAATCATAGTTATGCCTACTTAAATGGAGCCTTTATCATAAAATAAAAATATTTGAACTTCTCCTAAACCACACTTCTCCTAAATCTTGAAGCCTTTGAAGTGTGCACATGTTAAATTCATTATCACCTCTGATGTGTACGTTGAATGGATGAAACAGATACTTGAAACCATTTTGTTTATCAAACAGAGAGTCTGGAAAAATATCTGCCACATAAGAGGGTGAAAAAACTGTCTGGCATGTCTTGAAGGGGAATTAACAAGAAACAAAGTTGTGTGTCGAAAGACGACTGATGGAACGGAAGCAGAGTTGTGCTTTGTTGGCCGGTCAGGTGTCATCTCTCCTCTGACCCCAGTGTGTGCACAGACACCTTTTCCACTACGGTTGTTCAGACATTTCTCTTTGAAATCAAACTTCACAATAAGTAGATCTGAGCCAGCACTGGAGGCCGATGCCAGTTGCTTTAACCCCCCCCAAAAAATTCAGTGATTTTATTTTAATGCATGATTGAAATCAAACAGTGTGAATAAAGTCGTCTATATAAACTTGTTATCTCATCTCTTTTGTGCCACCAGGAGTGGCAAAGCTGCTTTCTCATCACCAATGTGTGGATACAAAAGAAAATACAAAGCGGACTGTGAATTATGTCTGTATTTTATATCACGTAAGGACGGAGCCAGCTTCATTAGCTTCAGTAGCTTCAGTAGCTTCATTATCAACCATTTTGCAAATATCATTTGTTAAAAGTCCTGACCAAGTTTCAGTTGCTGGGTTGACTGATAAGGTACTTTGTATTAGACAAATTAGTTCAACTATAGATAATTCACCACCAGTAAAATGATCAGTGACTAATTAGAGGGTAATGTTCAGCTAAGGTGAAACAGATGTTTTGAGCACTGCATGTACATAAAATGTAACCCCGTCTCATTTTTTATTAAAGACAGCATCTACACGAATATATTGTGGTTACAGCAACTGGTTTCAGAAAAAACTGAATATCCATTTGGTCAGTGGGCATAATGACACACAGAGTCAAATCCTGTGGCAAGAAAACAAGACCTGACTCAACCCCATTCGAATGCAAGAATTCTTCTGTCATCCACCAAGTCTTTGGTTGTCGTTTGTCCTCCAGATGAAGACAATCTGCTGATTCTGATTCTGAGGTGTTGCTTCTCCCGCACCGACCCTTCATTTCTCTGTTGGATACATTATATTAGTTCCCTTGTGTGATGGTGTTCGGTCTTTGTCTTATAGGTTTGAAGTGGATTTGAAGGAATTTCCAAAAATCCTTTAAGCTTCTCAGACACAGCAGCCATTTAGGAATGCCAAGATTCTTCCACTGGCTCAGAGTCCCAGACTGCTCCGTTGTCCTTCCCTAGGATTGATGTGCTTAGATTCTGATAAAGGCCCACTTAGGAAATCTGCAGCTGCCTTAAGGTGCCTGTCTTCCTTATTTTGGGCGTCCATGGAAATGCATGATTTCCACCCTATGATTTAAAGTCCTGATGACTCATAGAACATGTAGCAGTGGGGGGTCGGAGTCAAACAGCAGGTACTGGTCAGCCAGCTGGTCTTCTGTGTTTTCTTCTCTGATTAACTGGCTGTGATTTGTGGAGATGTGTACACCCTGGATCTGGATCTTCACCAAAGCATTATCCACACACCTGAACCAGCAAATTGGTTCCATGCCCAAGTTTCTCTTCTGAGTTTCATCTCCACTTCTTCCACTTAGATGTGGGCAACATTGCCTTTCTAATGAGCCTATGCAGGTCAATGGAGAAGTAAAACCATACTAGAGGATACCTTTGAATTCTTCCACAAACCTCTCCCAGACTGAAGAAACTACTTGGATGAGTGAAACATTTTAACATAACAGAAAGTCCAGCTGGTATGACTCAGCTTCAATATAACCTCACCTGGATTACTAGATTACTCACCAGTAACACTAGCAAATATGATGATGAGGAACTCTACTCTAATGTATGTCTCAGACAGGGAATTTTCAGTTACTGACTGAAAAGGATAAGCAAGTATTAAAACTGACAATGTCAGTTCATCCAACATGTTTGTCCAAACCTTTACACGAAACCTGACAGTTGACATTTCAAGCTAATCCTGATTGTGTCATTTTAAATGCAGGTGGCAGTAGAGAGTAGATGGGTGTTCTAACTGAAAACCGACGGGAGACATGGCATTCCTTGAGGATTATGTTGTAACATGAACGCCGTATTTTGTTTACCTTGAGATCATCACATCCAAAGATGAAATAGTCTGTCTCTTGGTCTCCGGTAAGATTGAAAAACATAGAGCCATCAAATGTATTTTATAATCACAAAGTACTCCGACAAAATAACAAAGAAATAGGGATGAATGACAACATTTGTACTTTGTGATTGCAGAGAACCTCACAGAGTACAGTGTATGTCACGGCACATCAGCTCATGTCTGAAGAAAGCTGCTGGATCTCTGCTGTGAAAACAAACTAATAAACCATGCATTAAAGGGGCACCATCGTGGCAGCAGGGTGTGGCACTGTGCTGATTCTATATACATCTATACGGTACGTAGATATGATTATTTCTACTTTGCATAACACTTGTTAATAGTCTCACTTCCCGAGAATGTCTACGGTCAAGCAAACACGGCACGACGAACAGGCTGAGGTTTGATGAGTGGGAGGAGAGAGAATTCCCGGTAGTCCTGCTGTGGTTTTTTATAGTACCTGTTAACTAACTGACTTATGAAAACAAAAGGTTCTGAACAACAGTTATCAGTTGTTAGAGGTGGCCGTACCACTGACTCTGATTTTGATCTAATGCCAACTTATAACAGGACAGCATCACAGATACAGTATTGATCCTGTGTAAAAGTCACAAAGTCTGATTCAAAAAAAATTCTGATCATTCACATCGTTATTAACATCAGTAATAACTAAAAAACTGTGGAAAGAGTTTTATTTCATGAGACATTAGAATAACCATCCTGGAATAATGTGAACTATTTTGAGGTGGAAAGATATGTAAATAGTTTTCTGTCCTTCTCATTTTGCTAGCACTGTGTAAGCAGAGCATATTATACTAAGAAAACTTCCAATATTAACCATAACATATTTAAAATATCAGCCAATACTCATATTTCATTACAATATATTGACATTAACCAGCAGAATTAAACATGTTACCATGTTAGCACCATGTTTGTGAAAGAAAAGCAGATTTAAAGGAATATTTACAGAAACATACAGAGAATAAATCTTGCAAACATTAGTTCTGTCTTCCAATAGCATGTTATGTTTGCTAATGCTAATGTATTAATGTAAAGGGGGAACTGATCATTAGAAAACCATGTGCAATGATGGGTACACAGCTGAATACATGAACAACATGGTCATTCTATGTGTGTCCACACTTTTGACTGCTGGTGTACCTTAATATTATTCTACTATTAGTATTCAGCTCAACATACTGTAAGTATTGGCCTAAGTTAAGTGAGACTGACAAAAACCACTTCTGACAGTACAGACGAGCCTGCCAAGCTCATATCATCTAGTTCATACAGGGTTTAAGTAGAAACGGTGAAGTGCAAAATCTGCATATTACATTGGCATGAAAGATGTAAACATGAAATAGTATTTAAAAGTAAGACGATATAGCCTTAGATTTAGGTAAAAACCTCTTCTAGATCAAACTCTTGTACCCCTGGAGTGAAAGCAGCCAGGTTCAGCAGATCTGACGAATGGCTGAGATATGACCTATCAGATTTTCTGGTTGATAAACCTCAAAGGCAAATCAGCATATCAGAAAACATATAACAGTGCCAAAGTGCTTCACCATGATATAGTAAGTGGTGCCAAATCCCCTGTGCACCAACAAGCACGAGCAGGAGAGCAGGAGCACAGGCTAATATGAATCAGCCTTTCATCTTCTCTGTACCCTGAGATAGTGATCGACAGCATCTACTGTGTGCTTTGCATCAACGCAACTGTGAGTGCTGGGAATGCCCAGACGCTACAGTGCGACAGCAGACCTACATTATGAATCAGTTTGCAGCAAGGTTTCTCCGTGGTCTGCTGCTCAGTACCCGTTCATCTCCTGTCAGCACTGCTCCCTTCATCATAGGACCCCTACCTTTGTCATGTAGCAAATGAAGCATAAGCCTCATTTGTATGTGTATTTCACAACCACTTGCAGAATCAGTAAATAGGACAGAATCACAACACTTCCATTCCTTTGACTGATTTCTAACTAATATGTTATCACAAACATGAGCACATGAACGAATGTGGAATATTGCCTCAAATAAGTGAGCTTAGTCTTTTCCCCACACTCAGACAGGTGAAACAGAGATGAGATCGGATCTGATCACTGTGATATGAATGAGTGCACAACAAAAGCTAGAGGTAAAGTATCTGTGTGTAATGTGTGCATTCCATGAGTTGTCTGGTGTGTGATAAGTCAGCAACAGATATACAATATTTATAACTCAGTTGCTCAAAATGTCGGTTTATGCTCTGTTATTAAGTCCAAGTTCAGTGGATCCAGGTGATGTTATAGCAACCACGCATAATACGCAGACGTCAATACAACATAAACTACTTAGATCAAAGTATTCAGAGAAAGAAATCCTGCTGCAGTCATCATGGCAGACCCATCATGTGTGCGTCCTGCAAACTATAAAGAGCTTTTGGAAGACGAGCAGAGGGAATTGTCACAGTGCCCCAGGGGCTGAGACGGAGCGGATAATAGCAGCACTGATTATGACGTGCAGTGAGTAATTAAAAAGCTGCCTGTAGTTTCTTGCTGCCTTCAGCTCTGTAGGTCAAGGTGAGGAACTGTTTTCCACTTTCTTGTCTTCGCCAAACATAAAAAACGGGAATCATGGCTTGTAACAAATTGTGTTAATAAACTGGAGAAACACTGGTGAACATTGTCTTGTTTAGCTGCTAAAGAGCCAGATAGAGGTAAGAGGTAAAACAGTGAACACATCATTTTATTCTGGACTCTACTAAAATAGTAGTAGATGATTTACAAATCCAAAAACTGGAATTTACTTTATACAGTAGCTCTTCTGGGCCTCCGTCTGTAATATTTTCTTCTTTGGTAAAGTCAGTTTTCCTTCACAACCAAAAACACTTTCTGTTTAAAATACCAGCTGCTCTCGAAACACACAATGTGCTGCACGGCCAGCATGTGACCATAGGAGCCTTTCTGGGGAGGGTCCAGAGAGAATCTCAGGGTCCCTCAGGGTTTAGGTTTTTAGTTATTTATTTATTATTTATTTATAAAAATAATGTGCTCCATTATAACCAATAATAGCGCCATGAATTAACAATTATACTCAGAGAAGGAAACTGAGCATTTTTTTTGCTCCACAAAGCTTTGTGTTACCTGCACACACACTACCAGTCAAACGTTGGGACACACATAGAAATGAACATGTTTTTGAAAGAATTGATCAGAAATACATGCAGACATTGTAAATATTGTAAGTGACTAATGTACAATAGCTGGAAACAACAGTTTGTAATATGTTATATTAATATTGATAAATGTATTATCCTATCATCAGCAAACATTAGTAGTGTCTTCTAGCACGTTATGTTTGCTAGTGAAAGTGATCATCTTGCAACGATAACAGTTTTTATGAAAACATGGTATTTCCTGTGTGTGTCCAAACTTTTGACTGTTAGTGTTTAACCCACAATGTGTGATCACAGTTGACTAGAAGTAAAAACAATGAAATCATGATAAAGTAATTCAAGGAAATCCAGAAGGACAGCTTCTTTGCAGACACTTTGTTCTGACTGACTGAATCAAGTGTAGCATTGAGCTTCATAACCACAGCTCTGGACTGACCTGTGGGTGATTCAGCTGACCCGAGGATCAAAGCAGCTCAGTGTACCTGTGTTAGCATCACTTGTTGAGTACAAAGGTTGTGCTGTCAGGGTGACCTTCTGTGTAGGCGACCCAGCCTTCACAAAACACGCTGCTGGACAACTTCAAACACAGCACTCAGCTCCCAACTTCATTACCTCACATGAAAAACAAGATTCATCTTTCTTGTGGGACAGACAGCTTGTTTGATGCAATGCGCTGACCTGTGCGGGCACAGTGCAGGTTTGACTCTTCTGGGCTCAGGTTCACACAGTGCAGCAAATTTTTAAAAATAAATGACCTTTCATTACTTTGCACTTGATGCTTCCACTGATGTATGTGTTATACAGCCATCTGAGAAATGCAGTGTTCTAATCTCACTCCACTGTGCATAAAAAGGGGACAGAGAACTTCCTGCTCCTTCTATTACAGCAGCACTTACAACACAGTTAACTTTTCTCACTTAGCCCGAGGGAGGGTGCAGGGCTGTGTGAAGCAGGGTGGGGGTTTGAAAGGAATCTGTCAAACCAAAATAAAAATAAAATCCAAAAAAAAGTTTGTTTTTTATTTCGTTTTTTATGTGGAATACACTGTTCTCAGTCCTTGACTTACAACATGTGGCACAAGTTACAGACACAACATTGAAACTATCTGTTTAGAAACTGAGTGTAATTAACCTATTTAGTGTGTAAAACTGTAGGTAAAAGCTTTTATGTAAGATATTATTCTTAGTTTTCCATCATTGTCCTAGCAATACTTTATTTCTATTGTTACCTAGCTGATTTCATACAAGCCCTCATCAGCAAAGTCTTGGTAAAAGACTTCAGGAAACCTGGGGGTCCTGTCACCCCTCTCTTCTTAGGGGGGAGGAGGTGGAGATTGTGCTGGAGTATAAATATTCAGGTCTACACTTGGACAATAAACTTGACTGGTCTACACACAAGTCTGCTGTGTATAAAAAGGCCCAGAGCCGGCTGTGGACGCTCAGGTCCTCTATCGTCTGCAGCACCATGCTGCGGATGTTTTATGAGTCTGTGGTGTCCAGTGTCATTTCTGTGCTGTGGTTTGCTGGGGCAGCAGCTTGAAGGTGGCAGAACCCAACAGACTGGACAAGTTAATCAGGAGGGCTGGGTCTGTTCTTGGTGTAGTGCTGGACCCTCCTCATGTTGTAGCTGAGAGAAGGATGATGACCAAACTCCTCTCAATCCCTCCCACCACCACAGTGTCCTGGCTGGACAGAGGAGCACGTTTAGCCAGAGACTGATCTGTGTGACGTGCTCCACCGAAGGCCACAGGAGATCATTTCTTCCTGTGGCCATAAAACTCTACACCCCCCCCCCCCCCTCTGTGGGGGAGGGGAGAACAATAATCATAATTATCCATTTTTGAGACTTCTGTTATCATCATGTTTTTTTGTTCTTATATATTTTGTGTATTAGTATTCTGTTGGTGCTGATTCTGGTTCTTTCTTGTCTTTTCTGAAGTGATAGCAGCTGTAACAAGACAAAACAATTTCCTTCTGGGATTAATAAAGTTTTTTGAATCTTGAATATTGATTCTTGTTGGTTAGTTTTCAGGACATGGTGGCCTCAGTGCAAGAGGACCCACTCCCCAGCTCATTCTTATAATGATTTCAGGTAACTAAGAAAAACATAGTTATGAATACTATATTGCTGAGTCTTACACGCTGCAGCTTTCTTAAATGTCTTAAATAAAAAACCTATTATAATAATCTACATATTGTAGATTTTTACCTGAGCTATTGGCTTTTGCACTTTATGTTAACAGTTTTTTTGAATATTCCTGTTTATTCAACATGCAACTGCACCAAATAATGATGAGCCACATGTCAGCTATGTTCCCTGAGGGCCGGAAAAAGCATGTTTCTGAACGATGAAGTGAATTTTTAAGTTTTTTGCCCCCGTTTTACTGTCAGTGCCGTAGGCAAAGTCAGTAATTGGTATGTCAGGGAAAGTCTCCCCCTTCCTCTGCTCACATAGCTATGTATGTAATGTATGGTCATAGAATTGACATGAGAGAAAATAGACTTGAAGCACTAAAATAGGCTTGATGATTGATTATAATAGAGGCATATCTGTTCCAACAATGAGATAGACGGCTGAAACGCTTCCTGTGTAGAAAGGTGTTGGGTCAATGAAGAGAGTGACCTTGACACATGACACCACTGTTTGCATCCTGTTTCCTACCAACGGTCTGTGATTATGATCATTCCTGTATCTTACCATGGTACGCTGGTGCCGTAGGACATGCTCAAGGCAGGGGCTCTGGTGAGAATGTGCAGTTTCAGAAAAGTTAAAATCCTGGCTCAACTTCAGGACTTCAGGACTAGATGTGAGTACACGTTAGTGGAAACAAGGTAGAAAAAAGGTAGAACTTTCTGGCTTGAATGGGAAACATTATGTCTGGTCATGGTCAAACTATGCATTTAAGCATAAGAACCGTATCCTGACTGAAACAGTGGGATGGCAGTATCATGATCTGGGCCTGCTTTACTGCCTCTGGATCAAGCGAACTTGCCATCATTGATGGAGCTTTGAATTCTGAGCTACACAGAGAGTCTACAGGAAGATGTCCAGGTGATCCATCCATGAACTGGAGCTTAACAGAAAGTCAGTCATGGAGCAAGACAACAACCCTAAACACGCAAGATGTTTTACCAAAGAATGATCAATGTCTTTTAAAGAAATGTTGTGGAAGGGTTAGGAAGCCGGCAGTTTGTGCAGGTAGGCCAACACCATCCCTTATTTGAAGCTGTTCCTTAAGGAGAAATGGACTAAAATCCCTCTGTGTTGATGTGCAGGGGTGACAAACAGTTTAGTTGAAGTTAGGTCTGCAAAAGGGCATCGTACTGATTAATGGAGGCATAGGTTCACATATTTTTGACGCACACATAAGATCGGATCATTTTCCACAAAGACTGAATGAGTATGTGTGATGTTATTCTCTCATTAGTCTCATTGGGTTCCTTTTATCTAGTTGTTTTAGGACTTAAAGAACTCTAAAGGGTTCACAAACGTTGAAGTGCCATTAATGGTCCAAATCCACTATGAGTTTTTCATTTTCACTTTTGTTATTACTCCTGGCGGGTGTGTGTGACCTGAGTCATAAAACCCGACACATCAGATATTCCACCGGTGAATATTCCGCATGAGTCAGTTTGATGTTTGTTTTTCAAAATGACTACATGCAAATCTTTTCTTTTGCAATATTATTCTTTAGGATTGCTTTTTTCAGTCAGGGTACTGTATAATTAGGAAGAGCAGTGAGAGCAATTATGATAAAAATGAGGGGAAATTTTCCATAGCGAGCCAAGAAAACTATTTTCCATTTAATTATTGCAGTTATGACAAAGAAGAACTACAGTAATGATAATGAGACACCGATTGTACACATCAAGAAATATTAAAAAGCACTTTATACCTAGGAAGACTTAGATAAGTATTACTAATCGTGAGTGTGCCGATAATTGCAAGGCAGGCTGCATTGTAAACAACATGGGGTATTACACAAACAGAGGCCTACACACGCCTCACAGACTGGTACAGTATGATAAAAGAGCACTTTCATGTAGCTGCGATTAGCCAGTGTAGAAGCTGAAAAGTGTATAATCAGCCAATCAAAGGTATCATTTTATGTAAGCAGAGCCCCTGAGAGAGAAGAAACACATCACATCTATCCATGGAAAAGCTGACTAATGACTTCACACAGCGTCTGTGAGATAACCATCCACTAACAGCCTGCACTGACGCATCGTTACAGTGGGAATGTGAATAAAAACACAGCAGCTAAACTGGAATCGGCGGTGTCAGTGGCGTGGTTCAGCAGTGAGGAGAATGGGAATGTGTTTGTGCTCTCGTGTGCTGGAATGGAAAATGAAGGCTTGCATTTGATGTGCTGACACTGAAAGAGGTTACGCAAGTTTATTGTGCAAGTGAACATTCTTTTAATAGTGAACCTTAGCTGGAGGATTTGTGCAGTCTGCTGCCCTCTGTTGTCCATTGCTCACTGAGGTGACCACAAGCTTCAAACCCACACAATAATAAACTGCACATCAATAACTTTATTTTAACAAGGATTCAGGATTCACTGTCTTGTCCAGAGACACGTGGCCAGGAATGTGGGGGGAGGCAAACCTCCAATGTGGATGTGAAGTATATTATAGGTAAATATGACAGTGGAGTGTTTACAGCTGCAGCCTGCAAACTGCAATATGTCCAGTATTTTGATTCGTTTTTGTCTTTTTCATTTATCGGGCCTGTTTCACGTGACATGCATTACTTAAAAAGGTTCCAGCTGGCAGGGCTACATTAAAGGTAGCATGTATGGAGTGAATGGATATTTCTTTCTGGATCACGCCTCCACTGAACATGTTAAATACATATATAAAGATAAACTTCATACGTGTCTGTCATATACAGTATAAACAAGCTGATACATAAGATATTGATACTGTAGGTATAATCATTTTCCAACCTTAAAGGGAAAAAAGTAGTAGAATAATGTTTGTGTTACTAAATATGAGATGCATTCAACACCACGATATAACCATAGTATTAATAATGTTAATAGTTACAGCATTCGGTAAAGTATTTGAGCTAATTGCTGAACAGCCTCCTGGACCCAAGCTGCTTGGTAAAACCTGCTGGATTCCTCCACAGCACAGTGCTTGTGCTGTGAGTCTCTTCTCTCTCTAGCAGAGTGAACTGGGCTCCACTTTCTTCACATCCCCATTTAAAGATCAAAGCCAGCTGGCCTGAATGCTCAATGTCAGGGTCACTGATCACTTTCTGGAACGCATTGCTTTCATTTCATTGCCCAAGCTCTGATGTGCTTTTATTAGAATTTTATTGATGTGGCTCTTTGAAGGCTGTCTTGATAGTTTTGTAATGGAGCTGCTGTGATTCTACAAGAAGCCTGTCATTTGCTCTCAGTGTTATTTTTATGGGCTATCTTATCCACACAGAGTGGCACAAAATGTAGGGGAACCATTTGGAAATATCTGGATTGCTGGAAAAAGTAAGGGACCCTAGGATTTAATAACTGGTTTAACCACCTTTGGCAGCAATACATTCAAACAAGCCCCCAAGCTGTTCAGGAGAAACTTGGGACCATCCTTCCTAACAGACCCGCTTCAACTCAGACATCTTCTTGGAACATTTGGTGTGAACAGCCCTCTGACTAGGCCAGTCCAAAAGAAGATCTTTTTTAATTGAAACTATTCTGTAGATTTATGTCATTGTCACCCAACTTGTACTGAACCTGAGCTGAACCACCCTGACATGATACAGTAAGAGTTTCCTCTTAATGATGAAGCCAAAAACCACAGTGTTCCCTCTACCACACAGTTGGGATGATGTTTTCCTGCTGCATGCTTGTGGCCACTTGGGGGCAATTAAAGGTGCACTTCAGACAAGCAGCAGTGTTTTGTTTTTTTGTTTTAGTGTTTTTTTTGGGGGGGAGGTGGTTCGCCAAAAACACCATAGTTCAACACAATCCTAGCAGTCGAGTACGTTTGATGACCATCATAAAATACACGTTTGGAAAAGATTAAATGAGCTTCTGGACAATGTGTCGTGGTTCTCGAAGGCACTAAGTTAAACTTAGGTCAATAACATTAATGTCTTCATCATCCATGAACGTCCTACACACTCCGGCCATGTGAGGCCGGGTAGAGGAACTATAGGACTCGCTGCACAATCAGGATGCTGTTGACTATGACATGGAGGTCTGTACGACCCTCCAAGGACTGTGCCTCCCCGTGCACCATGAATTTTGAAACATCCTGGTTAAATGCCTTCATTTTTCATTCACTGTACAAGGTGTTTGCATTTAATGAAGGGTGGCATGAAGTGTGAGGGGGCTAGGAGTTACTAGAGGATGTGGTCCTTCCCATCCTTCATTAGGATAGAAGAGGACATCACCTCCCCCCACCCCCTAGATCATACTTTCTGTAGGATGACCTGGCTCTACAAATACATTTCATTCCACCTAGGTCCCAATACCCTGGACCAAGTGTACACCAATGTTGAAGATTCATGCAGAGCTTTCCCCAACCTGCCACGCCTCCACCCACCACCCAAATTGCACATTTTGTTGCACTGCATAATACATGTATAGCAACCAGCCACATCCTCTTGTCTCACAGCTATTAGTTCCCACTTTGTGTTTAAGGCAATAAAAGTCTTAGTCTTCTCCCAGGTCTCTGTGATCCTGTTGTTCTGCTCTTTCCAGAACACAATGACCTGTTCAGGTTATGTCCAGTAGAGTCTGACCTGCCTGTCTTTATTATAGGAGCCTTGCCAAAGTTATAGAAACACTACCTTACCCTGTACCCTAGCAACTACTGTGTCATTTACAGTGAAAGAAAAAAAAGGAAACCGGACTTAATTCTAATTATCACCATGAGAAACATTTACTTGCCATATTGAGATACTGTCACTTATGTCTGTGTCAAGCTAACAGAGGTAGCAGAAGAGTAGATGTTTCTGAGCATCAGTGTGACTTACTGAACTATTTTTAACACTGTTGAACTTGATGCTGTATAGTCCAGATTTGTTCCATGTGTCTCATTATTGTAAGTACAGTACTCAAGGAAATGTACTTTATTTCCATCATTGCAGCTAAACAAAGATATTAGAGAAACACAACTGCAACTGACCTTGATGTGGTGCAGTGCTGGCCTTTAAGGCGGTAGCAGAATAATGTCACTGGAGGTCTGCTTGTTCTCATGGTGCAGTAACAAGGTGGGACCCCGTCACATATATTTAGTCATCTTGATAACCCTTTGAAGCTAACACAGATAACCAGAGCTCACACCCCTACATGTGTGGGACGCCACCTCAATAGCCGGATGTTTTTGGGCTTCTGCTGAGAGGAAAAAGGCCACCCAGTACAGACCAGTGTCACCAGTGTACTGGCTGAGCAGTTTCCTGAATTTTGTGTCATCCAGCCTCAAAAAACACAGCGACTCAGTGTTTCTTCTAACGATGTGCGTTCACTATACACTGGGATGTGAATAACTTCATGAGTTCATATGCTGTCTTTGCTCAAATGATTTGGTTAGTCTGAAGGCAGCTGGGATCTGGTAGCTGGTTCAGGTTTTTCTGATATACTAATAAAACAGAAAGAAATCTGGCACCACCAGCAGAAACTCACAGCTGAGAGATCACAGAGGTGGATGATAGGAGACAAATGATGTGAAAATTCCAAAACACAATAGGAACAAGTTCTTATCTTAATTTTTATTTATATGACTTTTTAAAATGTGAAACATAAAACCAGTGAAGTCAGTGAAAAAGGTTAAAGAGAAACATGGGTGGGCTTCTGGATCCAGGCTCGAATGAATTGTATTGATGCTCATGTGTCTATGTGTCAGTTATATTCTGGATAAAGTATCACACAAAGTTAAAGTTTAATATATGAAGGTGCTGGGATAGGCTTCTGTGACCCAGGCTCATTAAACAACTGGGCAGTGGTGCAGAGATCAAGTCAAGCTCTAATCCATCAAATTGATCATCACTTCTTTCTCTTTTTAATGGTAAGTTTTGTAGTGCTTTTCATTTATTAGAGTCATTTTATAAGCCTGTGTTTGCCAATGAATATGGTTCAATTTCAGTTGTTGTAGCTGCATCTATGTACTACACAGGTCAAATGCAAACAGGTGATAGTGAACATTCGACTGACACATTTTGGAACAGTGTGTGAAACGGTTATCTCCAGCACCATCATTAAAATACCTAAAGAGTGGATACCTTTAGAAATAATGCTGTTCAGGCTGTATGCCAAGGAGCCTTGATTCTGTCCAGAAGCCTGTGAAACAACAGTTTATTAAGACATTTTGCTGGTTTGTTTTTTAATTACATAGCTTTAGTCCACTGATATGTGTAGTAAATAAATTGCGTTGATAGTGTGTTCTGAAAAACGTCAGTCAGACTATTTATTTATGGGAGTGATTCACCCTGCCTACTTTCCGTTTGAAATGCTATCTGTTGGGATGTATTAATAGGCTGAGGTAGCAAAGCACACACACTTTCCGGGTGGGAACGTTGGAGGGTGTAACACACACTCAGTGTTATGTTGTTATGTTAGGTTATGTTCCTTGTGGAGCAGTGGAATAGTTGATAAACAGTTAAAAAAGAAGTACTCAGACTTGCTGTGAATTTTCAAAATGGCTTCAAACTTCAAATGTTCCCATACTGAGAGGCAGTAAGTGAGTATTCGTTGACTGTCATTGGTAATGAGGTCCTGGTCTTTTGACACTTTCACCAGCAGATGGGGATGTTGCCTCACAAAAGCAGAACACAGTGATGCGATACAGAAAAAAACTGACTGACACTGTGCATAATTTGTAATTTGTACTTTTATTGAGAAATGAAAACAGTTTGATCATTTGTTGGTTTACATATATAAATATTATTTGTGTATATGCTGTGTCAGTAAACTGGTTCATCTCTGTAAGTTATGCATGAATGTGTCTGCAAACGTTTTTAACCCTGAGATAATTACAACAAAGTAACATAGAAAGATATGTCCAGTAATAAAGGAGAGAATATAGCATGTAACAATAAAATGATCATTACAATAATAATCTGAGCTGGAATTGACCAAACATGAATGTTTTCTAGTGCCATGTACAGTATACAGAATTTCATCGGATCACATCTTTTTGATAATAATATATAACAAGATTTACTATTTGAAAAATCTGATTGTTTTTACAACCACATTTAAAAAAGGGTGGTGAGTGCAGAGGCCCAAAACTGACAAAGGTAGATTAAAAAATATACATAAAAAAATGATAGGGTGAATTAAATAACTTAAATGGACTGTTAATGAACTGTTCATTTTACAATAAATTAATTAGTTTTAATTTCATTCATAGAGATTAAGTGAAAGAAATGAAAAGTCTAAATTTATTTATTAACTGTGTTAAAAGAAAAAAAAAAAAACATTTTGCTGTTTTTTACCCAAGTCATTAGAGATTAAAGAAAAAAAAAGTACACTCCATTCTAATTATTTAGTTAACTATATTGTAAAATTGATCAAAACACATATGCTTTTGATTCCTCTGCTAAAGTTTCAGTGTGTCAGTTTTGGGCCTCCGTATGGCTCAGTGACCTGAACGTCTAGTGCTGCAAAGGTTTATTAGTATCTTCAGGATTCCCAACCCAGACTTACGCAGTGATGTGTACAGCACTTTGCCACCGTCCATGTGATCAAGCTGTTTGAATAGACCTTAACAACGGTGGTGCAAGCTAGGCTGCATTGGAAATAGTAAAGCTGAAAAAATACTTATCAATGAAAGGTTTCTTGGGAAATATGACTGTGATACAAAGTCTGCAGAAAACCTGCCTGTATTTGGCCACTTTTCAGATGATGATGTTTTGAATATGTTTGAATGACGCACTACAAAAAGAGTCTGCACATAGAAAACTTAGCACCATATGAAATTTGTAGTCTCTGTGTATGTGTTCGATGTTACATAGTGCTGGATGTGATGAAAACATAGATCCTGGCGACAAACGAGGTGAAGGATCCCTGCCTCAGGAGCTTCATCTCCACATCTATTAGGAAGTCTTTGGGCTCGCGGACCTGTCTCTGCAGGTACACTGCGCCCGTGAAGCTGTTCAGCTTGCGGGTGCTGAAGTAGCCCTCCTCGTTACCCTTAGTGATGCCGATAACAATGTGGTCGCCAGTGTAAGCGGGGGAAGGTCCAATCCGGAAGATCTGGGCTGGGATGATAATGTTGGTCTTAAAGCTGAGCTGGTAGTACGTGATTCGCACAGGGGAGTTCTGACAGTCCAAGGAGTTGACGGGACAGCTGGTCCGCTCACAGCGTCTGAAAATAAATTAGAAAACAAAGATTAAAAAAGAAGATATATAAGCAGACGTTTAGAGGCTAGATACTTTGAGTATATCGAAAGACTTTATGCTGGCATATTAAAGGTAGTTTTGCAAATGCATTTTGGTTGTACAAAGTTCTTAGAAAATGTTTTAATTGGATAAGCACAACTTAAAATAAGTTGAGTGAAAGATGAAGGTCAGAGGTAGGCAGTCAAGATTGTTAAAATTAGAAGATAAAAATGAGAGAAGGATCTGGTTTCCTTCACACACTCCCCAAGGAGCATCTGTCCAAGGTCAAGCAACTAGATGTTTTCTTACACACAGGTGTTGCCTCACAGAATCATACAAATACTGTGCAATTTGTAAGTTGAACATGGGATCAGACACGTCATCTGCACCACACTCTGCACCCCGAAGGTATACATTTCTTCAAGACTGACAGCTGTAAAAAACTGTGACTCTTCGATTTGCTGACGACACTCTGAACTGAGACCTTCACCTATAACTGTTGCCCTGCTGAGCCTCAGTGTCACTCCTGTAGCAGGGGACCAGAACTGATTTTTGCTACAACACCGTTTATTCATGAGCTGTCTACAACCAGCTCTAGTTTTCAAACATCAGTGGTGGGTATAATTTGAGTAAATTATAAGGCAAGAACAAAAAAATCTTACATTAACAATAACTGTCAACTGTTCATCAAGTATGAAGAGCTTGCTGCTTTTCATTCTAATTTTTTTATAAGTGGTTTCAAAGTGTTCAAACCTGTCCTCAAGTTTTATGTCCATCTAGAATTGTAATTCCAAGCCTCAAAGAAGCTAGTGAAAAGGAATCAAGTGAATTTGGCACCCAGGGCGGGGTCCTCTTGAGTCCCTTACTTCAGAGGCAGTAAGTCACCAGACAACTGACTGCAGACAGCAGAACACAGGACAAAGGCTCCTGCTAAAGCGAGACCCTGAGAGTCATCTGGAGGGAGGGTAGCTCAGCTCTGCTGAAGGTGTGTGATGCTTGGACTCATAGGGAAGGTCCCACAAACAGGTCTGAAAAGGACAAAGTGTACCTGAGAGTCCTCATCGACACTATGAGGAGGAAAGAAGCCATGCTCGCCTCAAACTCCTACAGCCAGGAGAGGACCTACTTGTCAATCCCCATGATAGACCCATAAGCCAGAGGCTTCAATTGGCTACACTGGAGACTGTAAGTCCTTCGAAGAGACTGGGCCTAGAGAGAACTGGTCCTATGAAGCCAACCGTGAGAGAAACAGGATTAAAAGGTATGATGTACGATAATGCAGACAGAGCCCCAGCTCGGAGATGAGGGAGAAGAATCCCAGCCTTCCACCGCACAGGAACCCGAGTTATGGATAGACATTGGCTGCTCATCTCCTGACCACAGATGAAGAGACCCAGGGACAAGAAAGTGTTTGTTGCACTTTTGCAGCGTGACTTATCAATAAATAAAACATCTGGTTGTCAGAGACAACAGTCTCCACAGTCTGTGGAGTAGATACACTTCCCTGTTTAATTAATGCTATCAATACAAGTACGTTTTCAGTATCACATCTCTCCTTTGCTTCTGTGTTTGATTCTGTCCTCAGTCAGAAGGGATATGTCTGATCTGAAAAAACACATGCAACTGGAATTGTTGAAAATGTGATTTGATGATGCTTTGCTAAATTAAATGCACATCTATTAGCATCTCTACATGTAGCACTGCTTGTCACCATCAATGCAAACTTGAAATGGGCACAGAACGCACAGGGATTCAGTGACAAGGGAGAAAAGCAGGCATCTTCTAGTGGCTGCTTACAGGGATTTTCCAGTCTGTATTCTGCGACTGCTTATCCATCACACATCAGAATTTACTGCCTGGAGTAACTCCTGCCCAAACATAAGTGTCTTGGAAGCGGTTCCAGTGAATCACAGGGTGGCACTAAAGCAAACCAGGAGGCATTTTAATCTCAGCCGCCTGTCCATAGATGCCAAGTGCACTCATGAGTGAAAGATGCCTCTTCACGCTGAGCCAGGCCACATCTCACTGAGGTTAATTCTCAGTCTCTTCATAACATTGATAAGACGCCTCCCGTTGACCCACTGAAGATTGTGTGTGTGTGTGTGTGTGTGTGTGTGTGTGTGTGTGTGTCTGTGTGTCTGTGTGTGTGTGTGTGTGTCTGTGTGT
>JAUYWH010000022.1:1182312-1197502 GCA_034779795.1 Ctenopoma multispine | reverse complement strand
TGTGTGTGTGTGTGTGTGTGTGTGTGTGTGTGTGTGTCTGTGTGTCTGTGTGTGTGTGTGTGTGTGTGTGTGTGTGTCTGTGTGTGTGTGTGTGTGTGTGTGTGCTGTTTCTGTCTAGTGGAGCATAGAGCAGCAGGGAGAGCTGCAGAGACGGCCCCGGGAAGCACCAAGCTGATCAAAACCATCTGACTTCACCGAACCGCTCGATGGGAGTCGTGCTCAGTTGCAAGCCAGCCTCTGCAGCTGCCACAGGCTGTCGGATAACAAGGCCCTTCTGTGCAGTGCACTGCACTGTAAGGACACGGATGTACAATAGTTCTCATTAAAGGAGCACAGACTGAGAGGAACTAAAGTGCAACAATGACCAGAACAGATGTTATTGGTCTCGTCTTTGCAAAGTCAGATAAGAAAAGCGTGTTAAAATGTGAGATGTTAAAGATGCTGAGAGATAAATGTGACTCACGTATCTGACACCTTCTTGTAATTGGGAGGGCAGGTAAAGGAGAGGCATCTGAAGCCTCCCTGCAGGTTATAGCAGGTCTGTCCAAATGAACAGTTGTGGGTACCAGTTGTGCATTCGTCAATATCTGGAAAAAAAAAAAAGAGGGAAAAACTCACTGCTGGTGTTTGTTTTTTTAGATGTATTCTACACAGAAGATTTTTCTGAAATATAATTAATCCTATACTGTACTTTATGTTCAACAACAGGTTTAAGAGAGTTTGACAAAACAACCTTAACTTGAGGTCCAACAACTCAGCTCAGGTTTCAGCCACAACACAAATCCACCTGGTGGTGTTAATGTTGTGGTGGACAAGGTCAGCAGGGGTAAAACAGACTGTTGGCCATGATCGGCCGGTGTCAGAACACAGCAGCGTAGCCACGAACCAATCAGAGAGGCCGTGCTGACCCCTGTCAACCACACCATGGTCACGTAGTGTCAGTAGTGTGGCTACTTTCAGAGTTTCTTCACTGTCTCATCTTCAAATGAATAGTTCCACTATTTAGAAAATTAGAAGATGAAGATGGAGATTTATATTACTATATTTATGTTTATCATACCATATGCAGGTCAGCGGGTAAAACTTGATTTGTGTAGCCCTTTTACTTTCCAGGAAAACTCATCTTAACTCACCCAAAAACCAGATATTGTTGTTTTTACATTTCTGTTTGTGTACACATTCTGTGATTTCTCTTTTAGATCTGAGCTGTTTCCCTACTTTCTAGTCATAATGCAAAAACTAAGCTAATCCCCCTTCTGGCTGTACTGTACTTTTGTATTTATTCTGCATAGGTGCAAAGTTCTAGTACTTTACGTCCTATAAGACTAAAGTCCAGGAACCTTCCGTAGGATAAAGGTTCCTTCAGCACACTCACTATGACACAGCAGGGACCAAAAACGGATTGCTTTAATACAGTCAGAATGCTGTGAGAAATACTGGGTGATATCTGACCAATCAGCAACATGTTGAACTTTCAAACTTCTCACATTAGTCCTCTTGATTCTTTTAAACAGACTTTCATTTCATTTTTGAAATTAGTTTTACACTCACACAGGTAGTTGTAAAGGCAGTTTCTACCCCCTTATCCTCAGAATTTTTTAATTTAACTGTGCACTGTACAGATACTGCACGCTCACTCAGGCCTCACCTCTGCAGGCGTGTCCATTGGCAGATATAGCATATCCATGAGGAGGACAAGCACACCGGTAGCTGCCTGCTACGTTGACACACTGGAAGGTGCAGAGGCTCCCGATGCTCTGAGAGCACTCGTCAATATCTGTTCAAAAAACACACACACACCTCTTCAGTGACCTGGAGTGAAAGGCAGAGGCACATTAAGTGTGTGTGTGTGTGTGTGTGTGTGTGTGTGTGTGTGTGTGTCTGTGTGTGTCTGTGTGTGTCTGTGTGTGTGTCTGTGTGTGTGTGTGTGTGTGTCTCATGACGCTTTCAGTCTGGTCTCAGCATCATTACAAACATCATTAGGTGCATCAGTGGATGTTACAGTTATTGTACCATTATTAAATATTATTTCAGGGCTCCAAACATATCTGAACAATGTAAACCACATTAGACACACTCACTATTTTCAATAGTTCAGCTTTTTCTAAATGTCACATTTTATTTAAGAGATGTTTTTTACTGATTAAAATCACCTTGTATCATTCTTGTTTCTGGTGATGTAAAAGTCTCCTGTGATCCAGACTCAGTGAGCTGACTATCAGCGGTTCTGTTACAGATAGAACTGCTGAACACTTTTTACAATGGAGTTAAAATTGTTCACAAAGCTCTTCCTAACACTGTTGCTGAAGCTGACTCTGTTGTGGTTTTTGGGGTCTGCTGGACCTGTTCCTGTCAGAGGTTCCATCCAGGTTTAAGTTACCTGTGGATGATTTGGAATCGGTCCTCGATGAAACCATCTCTGAAGGAAAGACCTTCACCTTTAAGAGTTAATCACTAACTCTTTGTTAGTAATCTGAAATGTAGACATCCACTGAAACGACCAGTTTTCATGACAGCTTGAAGGTGCTGTAACAGCTAGTGCATTGGTTTTGACATTAGTATATGTGACATATGACTTTCAAACAGGTCACAAAGGTGGAAATAACAACCAATGTTTTAAACATCAGTATCAGCCCAGAATTTCACAATCAGTGAACACCCAGTGTTAAAATGTGGATTTTAAACATACCTTCACAGGTGTGTCCGTCCTCCCTCAGGTAGTAGCCTTGGCGACAGTAGCACTGGTATGAGCCATAGATGTTGGCGCACTCGTGGCTGCAGGGATTTTTGTCACATTCATTGATGTCTGAGCACCGAAAAGAAAATATATGTTCAGCATATATTGTATTATTAGTTATTATTTTTTCTGCTCTGGCAAGAAATCCTTTGGAAATACCAAAAGTATTCTCTGACATAGTCTGTCTGTGGTACTCGGTTGGTTCCTCCTGGCATCAAATGTGTCTTGACAATTACTTAGAACTGTTACTGTGCTGTTTTTTTTTATCCACTTTCATCAAACAGGAAGAAATAATTTAATCAAAACCTGATAAGATTTTATAATAAACTTCTGGATTGTGCACAGAACCATTCACAGTTTGCTGAAGTTTCCTTTAGTAACAGCTGTGACAAGCTGAGTGTAATGTGCATCCCGCTCCTGGTCAGCTTTGCTCTTTGAAGCACAACCACGTCTTCAACACACCGATGACTGACACCACCTAAACCTGGAAAGCATTATGAATGCAGCAGCAGATGCCTCTGCTTCCCAGACATGGAGACTAAATTAAATTCCAGCAGAAAACAGTTTATTCCGATAACAACAGACTTAAAGGGACATATAGAAACCATTTTCCATCAGTATATAAAATATGAATCTGCATTCTCCCCACAGGCTTACCTCTGCAGATATGTTTCTCAAGGAAGATAAGACAGTCTGACTGAACAAGGGGGCATTTAAATTCTGATGTTAGAGAACAAAAAAATCTAACTTACCTTCACAGTTCTTGCCATCAAATGCAAGGGAGAAGCCAGCTGTGCATGAGCAGTGGTAGGAGCCTGGGGTGTTTTCACAGGTCTGGGAACACAGCCTGCCAGTATAGCGCCAGCACTCATTTACATCTGTCAGAGCAGGAGTAGGAGCTATTAGACCGCAGACACATACCTCATGGCAACGTAATACACAAATTTTGTGCCATGTAGAGAGAAGTTACCAGTAAGCAGGTCAGTGGACACAGGAGCCTCGCTCACACTACTAACTTTAGCACGTATTAAATTTCCTATTAAAACATTACTTTAAGAGCAGAAATGATTCTCATGATACACAGTATGAAATGATACGATTCAAAAGACTTTGTTCCCCTGGGGAAATTTTTATTTGCCTGTGTTGTTACGGTGCTTGAAATACATTTTCTAAATTAGAGCAGTGGTACTTCTACTGTTCTACATCTTTCTGGATTGTAGAACACAAGTTTCTCTTCCTCCTCTACAAGCTGGTGCCACTGCCTTCTCCTCCTCTTCCTCCAACACTGATGGAGCTGTGTGGTTTGCTTCTTCTTGTTTACCTGTCCCTGCAGTGACAGCTACAGGAAGTGTCCTAAAGACTCTATTTACTGTCCATGGTTTGTCTCAATACAGAATTGGTATTTTATATACATATATCCATATATAGATAGATTAATGTGTATACTACTAATGTACTAACACTAACATTGTTAATTTCAGCACATAATGTAGTTGGACATATTAAAATTACCAAATATATCAGATGTAGCTTTAGTCTAGAATCCCTTTCTATCCTCTGCGGAGTGTATGTCACTTCCTCTGCATCAGGGATATTTACTACGTCTAGTGAAATCTGAGGTTTAAATGAGGCTGCGATGTTTTCCAGGGCAGCTCTGGCTTTAAAACATTTTTAAACAACTAAACCTCCAACCTGCTCGTCATCACTTCACAGGCCTGACACGGCGATACGTACCAGTGCAGACTTTGCGGAGGGCGTCATACTGGTAGCCCGTCTGACAGTCACAGCGGTAGCTGCCAGGGAGGTTGTGACAGATCTGGCCCACGGCACAGCGGTGTGTCCCCATCTGACATTCATCAATGTCTAGACAGGCAAAGAGAAAGATAAAGCACCACAGCAGTGACCCACCCTGCACCCGACTGGGTCTTAATGTTAAACACAGACAAGCAGACACAGTATGAACACGAACACTACGGACGTGCTCATCAGGTCCCTGTTGTCCAAATCTTGACCTGAATACTTTAATAATGGGCATCTGCTGATACCAAACTCTGTGGTTGCTTAAATCAATAGAAGCTAACAATGACACCTCCAACGAATGCTGGGAAATAAAATCTCTATAGTTTAATTTAAATGTTGTTGAATTTAAGTTAAGTGTGGATTTCACACAGTTTAGTCATATGGCTTTTTATTTCGCCATGATGCTGTAGTGGTTATCACAACAAGAAGGACCCGGGTTTGTGTCTCCGTGGGTTCTCTCCGGGTACTACAGCCACCCCCACCTTCCAAAGACATGTTAGGTTCGATTTTAAATTATCTGCAGGTGTGACTGAGACTGTTTTTTGTCTCTATATGTCAGCCCTACGATAGATCACCGCTGAGATAGGCTATCATCGGGACCCTAAGCGGTTAGGAAATGGATGGGTTATTTATTCCATTCGGCTTCTTGTTCCTTCAGTCCTGTGGTTGTCTGTCGACGTGTATCTAGAAGGGCCAAAAGGGGGCGCAGCTGCACCACCTTTTGTAAGGCTTGTCTCCAGTTGGCCCTCTTACTCTCAAACAGCTCTAACTCTAACTAAAGCTCTAACTGGACAATAAAAATAAAAATATGTCCACAAGCTCTTCAAAAAACCGAATCAACCAAGACAGGGACTGATGGAACTTCTTAGTTTCCCCAAATCCGGTTTACTGTTGTCTGGGGACTTATGGGTGATGTGAACAGTTAGCTGAGAGTTAAAAATTACATACTTTACTTCATATGATCATTTATTTCTGAATGCCATCTATGTCATTTGACTGAAGTCTGACGCGCTCCATGCTGCTGCAATTAAGAGTCGAATCTCACCGACACACTTGGCTCTGTCAGGGCTGGAGTGGTATCCATGGCTGCACATTACAACTTTCTGCTGACATGTGTAGGAGCCCACTGTGTTGATACAGTTAAATCCTGAGCTGCACGGACCACTCAGGCTGCTGCACTCATTTATGTCTGCAGAAACACAGAGAGAGAGACAGAATCAACACAGCAGAAAAATTACAGTTCCACAGAGGAGTGATTGTTAGGAGGTTTAATCCTGACTGACAGCTCCACCTAATTCCTGCCAGTAATTTTAACAGAACACTTATGGAATTGTGTATTTACTTGTTGACTTGTTTTCAGCAATCATGCCTCGTTAGCATATAGTAAGGTGGATTAAGAACTACAGGATCATGAACGATGGACAAAATAACAGAAATACCCTGTTGTAAAATGACAACATTACGTTTAGCTCTTCTAAAAAGATACGACCACATTTACATAGTCAAAGGATAAAAATATAGCTGGTCATCTGGTCAGGAATCTGTCTACCTGCTAACGCTCGTCGAAGCTCTTCCCCTTGTTTTATTGGGCTGGATATTACAATATAGGAATATACAACTAGGAATGTTGGGTGGGATGGATCCTGCATTGTTCAGGAGCAGGTGATAATGTTCCTGTATTTGAAGATGGGCCTTGTGCAAATGTTTGGAGTCCAGATGTATTGGGAGGCAGACAGACAGTAGCCCCCATTTCAGATGTGATGTCATGCAACAGATTTCAACCTCTGTTGACATTGTTGCATTTTACGAACAACTTGACCATGTTGAAGACTCAGACCATAGCTTGATCATTCATATGCTCATGTACCATGTTGATGGTATATGAGTCAAATCTGAACTTAGATTGTCATGTTGTGAGGAAGGTCGTCTCTACACTCCCAAAAGGTCAGAACTACAAGGTCTTTACAAACAACGAGAGGATGCTGCAGACACTGTGATACAGGATATCAGCAAGTACAAAGTCCGTCTCTGCTTTTCACATGACAAGAACTGTCTTTAAGACTTTCACTGCAAACTAATACTGTAATGACAATTTTCATTTAAGTTGTAATTTTAAATGCACGTTCCTTCTCTTTTCTAAATTACAGTTATACATAAATGTATATGTACTTTTGTACAGTTATTCTTCATAACATATAGCTTTATGGGGAAACAGTTAAACGTATTTGTTTAGAGAGTGTGAGTGTAAAAGGTGGAATATCTGCTCCCACCTCGGCCCTACGTTGCAATAATACAACATTTTCCTAAGAACTAAAACAAAAGAAATATTAAAACCACTTTATTTCTGCATCAGATGCTGAAAAAACATCCTCACTTTTCTAATATTACTACAGTTATACACTTGTAGAAGGCCTCAGTGATAGATCTGTGCATGTGTACATGCAATCACCTGCTGGAAGTCATTAAGCCTGATGACTACCTTGCCCTGCGTGGCTGCTTATTGTTAGAGGTATATTGGACACGTTTATGATATCAGGAGGCCCCATGGGTGAACATTCAGAACAAGATACCTGGTGATATTCCCTGATTCCAAGATGCTAATGTTTCCATACACACTGTTAAAAGAATCCAGACACCATGTTACCAGACAGATAATGCACCAAACCAAGAAATAATCCATCATATTACCACAATTAAATATATAGTTTTGTGTCTAATTAAAAAACAAACAAATTTGTGCCCTTATCAAGGAACTAGTCAGAACTCAATGTTGTGTTCATTTGTTTCTGCTGCACCGAAGTGTTGGTAGTGGTTTGGGGTGCAACAATGCAAACGACTGACTGCCCCCAACCACCATGCTGTGCCCCAGACACACTTCAAGCTTTCACCCAGAGATCAGTTCAGTTTTGCATGTGAATATGTCTTACATAATGCTAAATTAAGTTGTTTCAGAAATACAATAAATCAGAGTAGCATTAAACTATACAAAACTATACACACATCTCAAAGCACGTGGTGAATAAGGGTGTTAGGAGGAGCCCAGCATCTCATTTTAGCCTTCGAGCCCCACTTAGTGGGTTAATCCAGCCGTGACGTGACAGCAGGACAACGAGCACTGGACCTGTACTCAAGCTAAAACTGACCATACGCCTTTTTAGCTGCTTAATGGTCATGTGTTGTGAGTTTCAATTAGCAGAGAGGAGTCTTGACAGTGTCTCACCAATACAGTTGCCATGAGCATCCTGTGTGAAGCCGCTGATGCACTTGTGTTTTGGATTGCACAGGAAGGAGCCCACTGTGTTCTCACACACAAAGCCCACACCACAGTTATGGGTCCGCAGCACACATTCGTCAATGTCTGTAAAGGAAGAACATAAACGTAATGACTCATCTTCACTAGTTAATTCAGTTGTAAATCTGCTGTTGACTCTCTGAGCTTCCACTTTGTTAACTGTACAGTAGGTGGCACTGTGGCTCAAGCCCAGAACAAACGTGCAGCATCCCAGAAACTTCCACTCTGTTAATGCTTAACTCCAGGAACATTTCCCCTCAGATGAAAATATGACTTGTTCCAACTCTGCAATTAACAGAAGTTGAACCAAACTTCTTAAATGACAGTTATTGAATCTCATGAGCGATGGATGGAGTGTAAATGGAAGATTTGTTCTTTTGTGCCGTGAGCCCGTTTTCTGTCAGGAGTTCGCTTTATATCGAGTGCTCTGAGATTCGTCTCGTGGTACACAGGTGGAAGGTCTTAATTTGAGTTTTTCCCCAGCAATCATCATCAGAGGGATAGATAGCCGACGTCACCGCGGAGAGCTCGCCTTTCTTTCATGCAGCTAATTAGTTTTTCCCCTGTTGGATGGTCGACTAAATATTACCTTCATTATCTAGCTACATTGATTAGTCCTCCCTGGTGCCAAGAGCCGATGATCTTCAAAGTGCTTTACCACCGCATGGCACGCAAGGCGCAATGCTGCCTTTCAACAACGGTTTCTGGGTGATTATCTTGTCACAAACTGAACCTGGGCATCTGCTGAAGCACAAACATCACTACTGGGCCAAAGAACATTAGCATAAATCTTAATGGAGCCTGGCTGACTGAGCAGGCTCATGACCACAGACATGTAATTCACAAATAAATCTCACAACGGAAGTGGTTCCAAACTATCTGATCTGATTTTACACATTCCTTGGAGGATTTGCAGAGATTTCTGTAACTAATGTTGATTGTAATAATCTAAACAGCGACTGAGGGGGGAAATGAGCTGTCTAAATACATCCTGCTTCTGTTAAAAGGCCTCAGTCGAAAACAACTGTCTGCCATCAATAATGCCAGAACTCTCCAACAGCCTAAACACCCTTCATGATGTACTACACTGCAGTCTCGTATTTGTGAATTCTGTGGGAAGCCTTTAAAGACTAATTATTTTAGGTTTGCTACAACACAATTACAATGAGCAATAGAGGGAGTTAAATGATCAACACTGAGCCAGAATAAAATGTGTGTGCAGGCTTGTGTATCTACATCACACAGGTGATGGTTCTGTTGTTGGCTGTTGGATTCTCTTTAAATTGCTGTGAGACTGTGAACTGTAAAAATCAGATTCCGACACAAACTCAACCAGTAAGTGCCAAGTTGTATTACGAAGTGGAAATACACTGATGTTACAGTAAGCTTCTCAACCTGAAGGCTTACAGTACCTACAGGTACTGTGTATTTATCAGCCTTATGGGTTTCAGCTTAATGTATCACAGCACAATATTACTAGGGATGACATACGGAAGATACTGGACAACTGTGAAGCATTTATTGAACTTTTACTGTGAAGGAGTCACATATTTTCTTAGCAGGTCAGCACTGACTGAGATTGTTCATCAAAAATTAATCTATGAATCAAAGTAATGGAAATTTCTTTAGAAGTAAACAACAGCTGCATTTCTTTTGTATTTCTGACGAAGTAGCTGCAAAAGGAGACTTTATATTAAACCACACTTTTTTACGAAATCAGCCAGAACTGAAATCTTAAGGATTATTTTGGTACTTTAGGCATATTTTAACCATATTTATTGTCCATAATAATGATCTTTCACCAACTTTAATCAATGCAGAAAACAACTACTTAAAAGCAAAAGGAATTTGAAGTAAAAACCACGCACACTGAAACCAGAATGTTCCAGTAATTACGCCTTTGTCTGGTGAAAGGTTTGTGTAGAGGTTGTGTGTTTTTTGTGTTACCCTCCTGCTTTTTTACCACTAAAAGAAGCTAAAAATCCTGTAATGCACATTAAAGAAGACATCCTCAGCTTTTCCACTGACTACTTTGGTGGTTCTGGAAATGACTTCTGGGTAAATTGGTTTAATGAAATACATCAGGACCAATGAACTCACCCTCACAGACACTGTTCCTCAGCTGGTAGCCTGCAGGACAAGTGACCTGCAGTTCACATACAAATGAACCCACTGTGTTCAGACAGCGCTCACTGGACCGACAGCTGTGGGTGTTGGTCACGCACTCGTCCACATCTGCAGAACAAGAACAACGGTGACTGTGTGTAAAATGACAGGGGAGAGAGGGAGACAGTCGGAGGGCGTAAGATTATGAGGTGGAGGTGAGGCAGAATCTCAAATCCCAAACTGGCCCTGAGAGTCACCAGGGCTGAGTGAGTCAGATGAACGTCAGCAAAAAACTACTTAACAACAGTAACAAAGCTGGTCATTCTTATAGCTAGAAGTTTGGATCACAACAGGAAATGACATATTTTGCTTTAACATTCAGCTGAAAACACAACAAGCGTGTTTGTGCAAAAAGAAAAATGGTCAGATCATCATCAGACTGTTCTAAAGCCTCTGAGTGGTGCACCATCAGGGACACGGAAACAATTTCCTCCCAAATCACGGACAGACTCAGTTTTGTTTGTGGTGCTACTGAAAATAATCAATATTATAAAGCAGATCAAACTGCTCTGTGTAATGTGAAAAGGTCATTTGTAGTGATGAACCTACAGAGAATACAGTCCCCTCTGCAAGCACAAGAAGAGCATAGCTAATTTGTTGCTGTGGCCCAAAGACATTTACATTTGGGTTTAAGATCAAAAGATGGATATGAAGTCCAGAATATCATTACCAAATCATTAATAAGGTGCAGTAGATGACACTGGTGTTGAAGTGTTAATTCAACATCCATAAAAAACATCCATAACTGACTCATGACAAAAAACGCTCACTGATTGTTGGATAAGTTTGGTCAAGAGCCCAATGATGTGCTTTTAAAACTCTGATTCATGTGCAGTGGCAGAACAAATAGCAATTGTAATTTAGTAAACTGACGATTTGTTTTAGTCCCAGTGATACTGCACACATTACCCTCACAGAGTGTGTCCTGGAGTGTTTGGCAGGCCGCTGTATCAACCTTTGACAGTGAGTGCTTTGTAAATCCCAAGTCAAATTTAAAATATCAGGTCTTGGCAACAGCTAAGTGATGTCTTGCTTGTTATGCTTGTTTGTGTGAAATGAAATCCACAGTTGCAAGCCTTTAAATCTTTATCAGTCAAACAGCACCCCAGCTGGTAAACAGGCGCTGTTGATTTATGACGCAGCTCATGCTGAGACAGTGGATCCTTGCTCTGCTGTTGATCATCTTTATCAAACTTCCGCATTCCCTTATCGTGCATCGCAGTGAATGGCCGATTAGCCGCGTGAGCTGATAGGGCTGGACTGGATTGGTGTGTGTGTGTGTGTTTCTGCATGACTGTGTCCATGCAAAAAATGTGGCAGACATCCAGATTTGAAGATCACCCCTAAACGTGGCACATTCTACAGGAAACCAGGCAAAAAAGGTCTCGTGTATCTGAATGAAGGAGCCCAGGTTGGAAAACTAAAAAGCAAGAACAGGAGGAGAACATATCCTCCTGCGTTGCCCTCGTGTCTGTTTCAGTCCTTCCCTCGACTTTCAAAGCATTTGCCACGGGGAATTTGAATGAACTGTGTGCCTTACAACACACTCCCACTGGGAGCGGGAGCAAGAAAAACAATGATGTGAGGTTTTCGGCGTGTACCTGGCGTGTGAGTAACATCCTGCAGCTCTTTTCCTGTAAGGTTATTCACCTCAGAAAAACTACACAAACATCACCTCTCAAAACATAGAACAGAGTTATTATGTGAAGCCTCTGTGGAGCTGCAGCACACTCATTCATCTTACTCACTAATATTAGAAATTTTCTTTTTTGACATTCTAACACTGTGGGGCCTATAGGACACACAGTGCTACACAGGCAGGGCTAACATACTGCACTCCTGCTTTCATAAACATCGGTTGTGTGTGTTGTAGGGAGGATATTTCCAGGGGCAAATCCCATAGAGTCCACCCCATCCTCTGGGCCCAGCTCTCTGTCAAACCCAGGGATGGGTTAGGGGACGTTTCCAATGTTTGCATATTGCCAGTGGTGCAGAAAGTCGCCTTCTCCTTTCACCGCAGGGCTCTGGTGGCCAGCGCTATTTCCAGTGCGTCATTTGAGGAGGGAAAATAGAAAAATAAAAGCAAAAGGGCCTATTGCCTCAAGGTCCCTGCATTCCCTGACTGGTGGCTGGGGACAGCCACATTATACAGTTGTGAGCAGTGAAGTGATCCATGTCAAGGTGGAAACAAAGAGTCCATTTTTTGAGAAGTACAAATGCTTAGTTGAACCGAGAACAGAGATACCAGAAGATTTCTATCAAGAGACCAGTGTGAGGTTGTGCACAGAGAGGCCTCCCCAGTCTGACAAGCAGCACCATTAGGCACGGAAGAAAACACACACCCTGTTGTTCCTACACACTGGACCCAGCAGACACATTTTTGAAAACTTTAAGCTGCGGTAGATGAAGTCAGACTTGGCTTGTTTGCGGTTTGGTTTGAGACAGGAGGGTTAGGGTTACACAGATGTAGACTGGTGGGAGTCACATGCTAACAATGAAATCTTCAGTGAGAGGAGATGAATTCTGGGATGTTTGTGTTTGTTGTGTATTTCGAGTTTGATCTAAATGTCTCAGCTTGTGAAAGACAAAAAAAAAATAAAAAGACTGCGTAAAGTCCCTCCACAACCACCTCCACAGGTGTTTTCACTTATTGCCTGATTGGACGTTTCATCATTAGGACTGTGTGGGTGTGTTCAAACTGCTTTTGATTGACGTCTCCTTAACCAGGGACACATTAGCCACTAGGCATAACGAGGCTTGATGAAGACAGAGCGAATATAGATGCACGTGTGGAGAAGGGAATGAAAGAATGCAAAGGAGGTGCAGAAAAACTGTAGGAGAAAAGTGGAAATATTCAGAGCTGGAGGCTAAAAAATGTGCTAAACTCCCAGACACATTTGCTGCTTTGTCTGCTAGCACCTGTTGTACATCTGCACCACCACCCCCTAATCTGCAGCAGGTGTGAGATGTGAAGTCAGAGCTGAGTGGTAGAGGAGGAAGTGAAAGACACAATCTTTCTGCAGAGGCAGAGGAAGAGCAGAACCGAGAAGCAGGGAGTCAATGTGTAGGCTGTGTTGCAGTAACCATATGTATAACAGCAGTTTCCTCCAACTACTTTATTTATCTAGTTAGAAGAAAAAAATGGCATTGGACATAAGAGTATGAATCGGGTCGAGAGTTTGATGGCCAAACCCAACCTGACAAACATATTTGTGAGGCAGGAGGGAGGGCAGTTGGCAGTAATCTATAAAACCCAGGGTTGGTAGTTTGCTTCCCTGTTCCTACCTAATCCCTCACCACATGTCGAAGTGTCCTTGGACAAGACACTGAAACCCAAACCCCTGGTGCCTCAAAGGGGCAGCCTGTCCACAAGAATTTCCCCAAGGGGATCAATAAATTATCATTACTATTACATACTATTGTAGTTCATGTCTGAACCCAACCTGAACCCAGTGCAGTTAAGTTTTGCTTTGTTAATAGACCAGAAACAGTTTTCAGGTACAGTTTGGAGATTCATTGTATCATGGACAGCTGATTGTCGGAGTCACATGAAATAGGACGGGATATTTAGGGGCAAATTATATTAGAAAATAGTATTTAGGCTGAATCAGTCTTTTTACTTGTAAACGGTGTGCCTGTAAGTTTGAGTCAACTCTGGGAAAATTAAATTAATCCTTGTAAAGAGACTAAAAATGTCTCTGATCAACTGTATTTGTACACAGTAACGCTATTTTAGATGAATATATAGGGATTGGCAGATACATTCATTTAAGGGGGGGGCAAAAATGAATTGTGTATGGCCATTTGTTTGGGCAAAGGTCCAGAGCAGTGCAGTACTGCCTTAACCTGCTTTGTTGCACCTGTGAGGACAAGATAAATGAATCCCCATGGTTGTTGCTGAGGGCGACTCCAAACATGGCTGGCAATTCAACCAACATTACAACACACGCCAAACACATGACAACACACTGCATGTAACAAAGGCACCGTAAACAGTACAAGCATACAGCATATACATAATCACATATGTTACACAAAATGTCACGGCTCGATCCATATGGAAACAGTTCTGTAATGTCCCTGCCAACAATGAAATGATGTAATACTGAGGCGGCTATGAGGTAGAACAGGGTGTCCTCTGATCACAGTGTGATCAGTTTGATCCCCAGCTCTTCCCGTTCTCATGCTGATGTGTGTTTGGACGCTGAACCCCAAGTTGCCTTGGTGCCTGAAATGGCATCTGTACTGGCATCACTGTGCCTTAAATTCAGCCCAGGGATCAATAAAGTCGTTCAAATGAAAGTTTACCTCGCAAATGTCTTTAAGCTTCATTCAGGATCTGTGTAATTCAGCTCAGCAGGTGATTGATTGATCGATCACACGGTTCATGTTGCAGTAATCATCACAAGATTGGGTCAAACAAAAAACTAAGTAGACGACAAACTACAGCCTCCAAAATGACCATGATCATTTCTATAAATAAATAGTGATGTCTGCTTTAATTTAGGAACTGTGTAGAACATTTTTTAGATAATAATTTGTAGGGGCTCAGAATCATTTGGGGAAGCTAACTTATTCATAAATATGATAATCAGTTTTAATCATCTGGAACCCACAGACGTCAGCGGTGACTGCGTGCCAGGCCTTTACTGCAGCTGTCTTCACTCAATCACTCACGTGACCTGAAGCTGCTTTTCACTTCCTGCAGACAAAACGCTGCCAAAACAAGCAGGAAGTGAAAAGCAGCTTCAGGTCACGTGAGTGATTTGGCCATAGCAGATTATTCCACTTTTTTACCTTTAAAAAAGCCTTGAGCTCCTTTGGCTCATTGTCCATCTGCACTGTGAAGAGCCATCCACATCCACTGAGTGTTGAAACATTTGACTAAATCTGAGAAGATAATGTGTATGTAGCACTTAAAGATGTAGAATTAATCCTTGTCCAACAGTCACATCATTAGTAAATACAAAGACACTTACATGCAGTTTTACATGCCCACACCGTAACACTACCCCCAAAAATGCTTCACAGATGAGGAGGAATACGAGGTGGCTAAGAATAAAAATGGTTATAATTCCAGTTGCTACACAATACTTTTGATCAAATCCTTATAATCCTAATTCAACTTTATTTATATAGCGCCAATTTACAACATAAGTCATCTCAGGGCACTTCACAGTGTAAGGTTTAAGACC
>JAUYWH010000022.1:1145696-1181214 GCA_034779795.1 Ctenopoma multispine | reverse complement strand
TGATAGATCTTGGAGTTTAGAAATAAATCGTAATTCAAACCCAACAAGCAGGAGCAGCAAACAATCCGTGTTGTGTCGATACAGTTACAGTAACAATGTTATGACACCATTTGAAAACGTCCATTTATTGAAAGTCACTTTGAGCAACTAAAGATATGAATTTTAGCCTGGATGGGACCACAAGGCTTCGTTCTGTTTTGCAGGGTGGGCCCATGACTATGAAAACAATGTGGTCCATCAGTGGTAACATATTCCATGAGGTTTGGTGGGGCAGAATAACATCTCCCTCCAAAAATCCCAGCCATGTAAATCGAAAGTTTGTGATAGCGATATAACCACAGAAAAATTATAATGCTATGAGTCCTGACTGCTCCATTGAGTCCATTCAACAGTTAACATCCATGTAATGCTGACGTTTCCCACTTGCAGTGTTTGTTTAGTCCTTAAAGCTGGAAACCACCAGGATGTCCAATCACAGAAACAACGTCACACATTTGCTATTCAGGTTGTGCCTCTTCACACTATGCATATTTTATCACACTCATCTCCATGGGAACAATATTTAGTTCACATATTCATTCGCAGCTGACTACACAAAGCAGAGGAGCAGCTTTGTTTGCCTGTGAGTGTGAATTAAAATCTCACACAGACATGATACTGGATTGATATTAAGGTCTGATAGATGTTCTTATTAACTGATGTGTTAATGCTTCTACAGTGCAACAACTACCTCACAGTTTACTTCCCAGCCTCCCTAAATCTCTGTCCCTCAGATACTGTACCACCCTCACACTCACATCTTGTAGCACTGTTTGCTTTGTTTCATTCCAGTCTAAACCCAGCATTGCCCACCCACATGTTCACATGTGGGAACACTTTAGGACAGAAAGCGTTTGCTCACCGAATGAAGTGATAGGAGGGGAAACACTAACTCTCATGTAGTGCTTCAGCATTTAGAGTTATTATCCCGTCTGCTGCAGACTGACGGACAGATTAAATAAACTTCCAGTGTACACATGGACTGTGGCACACGACTGCAGGGTTTTCCCTGGAGTTCAGTCGTGAGCAACATGTGATCACTTTTTACCTGTCCACCTCTGTAATGCCATGTAATGTAGGCAGGAATCTGCACTGCACAGGAAACAGTTATCAAGCTGGTTTCTATTAAATCCCACTGGTGGATCATACATCCCTTTTTTCCCACAAAGCAAAAATGCTGCCAAGTTTTCACCCTGCTGCAGATTCATGGATCACTTTACTAACTACTGCAGCAAATTTATTACTGCATGGCCATTCATGGAAAATGGTCCTTGGCATGGCAACAATACATTCTCTTCTAGGGAGAGGTTGAATGGTCGATGGTTTATCGATGTTACGACTTTTCCCCCAGTAGAACGTTGAAGTTGAGTCTGCAGATGCTTTTCTTGTCATGTTATATTCATTCTCAGCTCCAGCTGCTAGATAATGTCAGTGACCTTTAATTATCACATTTTTAATTTCAATCAGGGGTGTAGGCAACATCATCAGGGTGTGAAAATTCATTTTTCTTAACTTAAGGACAATCAATGACAGCCTGGACAGTATGTATATATCCAGAACGTGTAAATCAGCAGCAGCACAAACTACATCCGTGTGTGTGTGTGTGTGTGTGTGTGTGTGTGTGAGTAATATTAGGGGTAACTATAATGTTGTAATGTTTGATGTCTTTCAATGTCTGTGTGTGTGTGAGTAATATTAGGGGTAACTATAATGTTGTAATGTTTGATGTCTTTTCAACATACATGCTGGGTAAGTGTAAGTACTCAGCTACTGCATAAACCTGACTGAGCTACTAATAAAAAACTATGTATTTTAATCACTAATGGTGTTGTTGTTCCACATATGCCTCTTAAATGTATTGATTTTGTTGTTACTCACCTCAGAACATATTACAGACATTACTGTATGTTAACAAGTGTTTTTGCTGCTCTGTACACAGGGAAGACTTCTTGCACTACGACTGTTCACAAGCTGAAAAGGCTTCTAATCTACTTATATCTGTTAGTTTTACTGATGACAACACATTTCTGATGGAATCACCTGAAACTCAGGAAAGTTCACTACCTAAGCAGTTTCCCTCCACCACTGCTGGACAGTACAATGAGACTGGTCCACATTGATTTTTAATAGCCATAAATGATGAGAAGAAGCAGCAGGAAGCCCACACTTCATTAGAGTCTTTTAAAATGCAGTATTCTGCTGCTGTGGCGCCACAGTTTTATGAAGTAATGTAGCTAAGTACACAGATGCTATGTGCTTCGTTTGTTTTTGCAGCTGCCACACGGTAACTGGCTGTGGTTGACTCATGCTACAGGCAACAGTCCCCACCACCAGGAAGTGAGAGCCCAATCAGTCAAAGCACTGTTTCCCCCTTCATGAGTGACTGAATCCAATTAAAAAGTGTCCCAAACTCTGGACAAACGGCTCCATTGCACTTCTGTTCTGTTGTCATGGCATGTGTGTGGTTTGTTGTTGTGCGTTTTATGCAGGCTATTGTTGTTGGTGTTAGCTTATTTGTTACCTCGCGCAAACCCAGTTTGTGGAAGACAGCTTAAGGGATACATACAAGCTTTGTGAAGCGATCCAATTACTGCCAACAGCAGCCTGACAAGAAGGAGCGGTTGCCCTTACCTTCACACGTGTGGCCATCTGTCATCAGCGAGAACCCTGGGAAGCAGGAGCAGCGAGCCCGGCCTGCCAACACCATACACTGCTGACTGCAGGGGCCATTTTCTGCGAGAGACAATAAAAAAAAGCATACATGCAACATGATCATGATTGTCCCTGGATTTCACACAGCCTTGCCTCCAGGACACTCGTTCCCTCATAATGACTTCAATTTCTCCTTCTCTGCTTCTCTGCTGAATCCATTTCCCTGTTGTCTTTCTCCCTGAGGGAGACCCCACCTTCTCAAGCTCACACTGATTCGCACTGATTCGCACTCCCCGTACGGAGGAGCCTCTCATGAGCCATCACATTCAACACAACGGAATCAATTCTCCCTATTTAACAGCTTGATAGTCCTGTCACAAAGAGGCATGGGCCGGGAACTCTTTCCCTACAATTTCTCACCAACATGCCCCTCGCTAAATCTCTGCAGTGGTGAAGTGTCAGAGGGCCACTCGATACGCTGAGGAGGATATTCTTTTAACTAAGAGTCAGATACACTTCGAAGGAGAGGGGTTTTTGTTGGAGTAGACACTCCAGCAGCTCCGGGGTATCTCCTGCTGATTCGATCCATATTCATCTCATGAAGCTGCAGCAGCGTAAACAGATCAGCTGTGACTGAACGTGCACACAGCGAACCAACTGTCACTGTTTTTACTTCTGTTCACGAGGGAGATCTTCGCCTCAGGGCAGTCCGCCTGGCCTGCTTTCTTTGGTTCAGTAAAAGCAGAGCTGAAGTGTCGAGCGCATGTATCCAGACTACTGGTCCCCAGACGTGTGAAGAGGCTGCAGACACGAGACGCTGCCACTTAAGAAACGCTCTCATCGCCCATATGCGTCAAAAGCATAAAACCGTAAGACACTACTTCAGCCAAGGGACAGATTTTGAACTGAATATACAGTACATTTACAATCTGTGATTGCATAGATAGAAGATGATCTATTTAGCCATTTAGCTGTTGTTCCTTTTTTCACCCTGCAGATCTGGTTTCCCCTAGGTCTTGCCTTTCCCATTCTCTGAGCTCACCTGTCTTGTGATTCCTCGCGACCACTGACAGATTGCTGTACAGTCCTGCTTTGATTCCACCTTGCCTGAGGTTGTGTTTTGTTCATGTCACGCACCTGGAGACCTCATGTTTCTAATTTTGCTCATTGCTCTGCTTACCTTACCTGTTTTTGTGCTAGTCAGCAGCTCCCGTTGGGAGTCTCCTTTTGTTACATTTTTGCACAAAGACTTTGTCTGTGAGACTCTGGACCAGCCTCTTCGTGTCTGCAAGTGGGTCCTAACTCTGAAGACTGACATTTACTGTAAATGTGCCATGACACACAAATGTTCATCTAAATACACAAAAAATCGCATTGCAGTTTACTCTGTACCCAGAGTAAAGACAACTTTATATTTAAAGTTAGACAATACTTCTGTCATCATCTCCTTGACTGTCATGTTCTACGTACTGTGTGTTGCTCAGTGCACCAGTGGTTTCTTTCTTTTGCAGGACTTTCCAAATTCTTGTACTGATTATGCTCAGTGTTTCTCCTTTCTTAGCCTGGCTTGCTTTTGTGCCACAGACATCATTTTTAACAATCAATGCAGAAGAGAAAAAGACTAAAACCAAACATAATAATTTTAAGCTAGTTACTGTTTAAACAACCAGTCTCGTAGGACACATCTGGCCAACAACAAACACTTGTAAGTTACATGTTTCAGTACTTTTCTCACTTGAAATTTGGGTGACCTGACAGAAAGGGTGCTATGTTGTTTAATATATCCAGATGTAAATACCAGGAAATAAAACCTGAAATCCTGAACCATCTTTTGTTCTTAAACCCAAATGTCTTTGAAGTAGAACAAACAGAAATGAATCAGCCTTGCCATTCCAGTAAGTATTCCAGTACTTTGGCAAGAGACTGTGCTTTTTTAGTTACCTCATCTTTTTAGGTTATGGAGCAGATTTTGAACCTGTCGACCAGCTGGGGCTCTTCTAGGTTGAGTTTAGTTGTTCTCAGTATGCCTGTGTGAGTTTCCTCACACAGCCTAAAGACATTCAAATTAGGTTGACTTACTCTTAATTACGTATGTGACTATAAACAGTATGATCATGAATGTTTGTCTGCCTCAGTGAGTCAGCTCTGTATATCTGTCTAGGTGTATCCCACCTCTTGGTACCTCTTAGTATACGATCGGTTTATTATCATGTAAGATGTATTTATATGTAAATATCAGTATCACCATGACGCTGAAAGAGTACACAGCATCATAATCATGTATACACTGTGAATATATATTATATAAATTTACATTAACTTGATAAAACCATATGAACACAAGGAGGATTCTCCAATTAAATCAAAACCATTACGTTTTATGTCAGACAGGGGCAGTTCAAGGGCAATCAGGATAATATATGTAACATACAGTATAATAAGGTATTTATGACAGTGATGTCACATGCTTTGCAGCACAAAGTTGGCCTTACCTGCACACGGGTCGAGGTGAACAGGGCTGGTGGTGGTTGTACTGGTGGTGGGGGTCAGGGTAGTGGTGGTCTGTGTTGGAGCAGGAACGTCCTCTCTGAGTCTGTTGTCCTCATCAGGACTCACTGCAAAAACCATGATGAACAGATCAGTGTACTTTATAAACTACTACAGCTAACCGAAGGGTTAAACTTCAGACTACTTCACAGAATGAAACCAATTTCCAAAAGAATATTATTCCACGTAATATCTCTTCCCTAATAACAAGCCATAATTTGACCCATGCTGGGTGTTTTTATCATTATACTCTTTTATAGCAGAGAGAGATCTCTGAAGTGATCTTTCATTTGAGGTTGTGGGGAATTTTGATGAGCTGTTTAAATGGCTCTTGCTTAAGTGCCATAAGTATGATGATGAAATCTGTTGCTGGCTTAACCACAGCATAATCATAGTGAAATGACCATAAATGTGTATAGAATAAAATTAAAATGCTTTTTTTAAATGGATGTATAATATGTTGAGTTTTACTGTTTCGGTTCAGCACTTTCCTCATTTCTATTCAATCACACATCTGTATTTTAGTACAAACAGCAGAACACAAGGTCAGACAGGAGACAATATGAACAGTAAGAAGAAGACTGACACAATAAACACTACTCCAACAGACTAAACTCCATGTGATGTGGCTTATTTTGTAATTAGATTAGATTTGCATTAGAAATATGTGACAAATATGAGGCAGTATATGTCCATACATCATTAAGAAGTGCTACGCTGATCAGCCACAACGTTCTGGTGTTAATGACAGATGTCAGCATGGGCACAGTGAGCGGTCTGCGGCTACACCGCTCCATATGCAGCAAGCTGTGATGCTGTTTGTGTTCTGACACCTGGTTGATTATGGCCATTAGATTACATTTGATGATACATGATAATTACATGATGACCCCCATCCACCCAAGAGGAGGAGGCCCTGTCTGAAGTGACTGTTTATATTTCATATTGCTTGAAAGACACATTTAGAGACACAAAATGATCCCAAAGAGAAGATAAATGTCCAAATGGTTAAGAGATTAGTTTTTCTTTAGGTTTTATATTTTCTCTATAGGATTCCTAGTTTTCATTAATGTTTCTGAGCTTGATATTTGCAGTAACTGGACAAATGTTCTACACTCAAATTGATATTTAACATATCAGGTCCTAACAGCTCTTTAGATTAGTGGGAGCTTTACATGCATTATTACAACTAAATTCATAGAAAGAAAAACATCAGCTAATGAACCTTCAGACGGTGAGTTTCAATATATACCTGGTGCACAGGAGTGTCTGTCTTGCTGCAGGATGTAGCCCTTATGGCAGTCGCAGTAGTATGAGCCCCAGACGTTGGTGCATGTGTGCTGGCACAGCTGGCCTGCGTAGAGCTGACACTCATCCATATCCTCCTGCTCCTCTACGGCATTGGCAGCTTCATCTGTGGCACTGATAGAGAAGGCCTCCTTGGGGAACTTGCTGTCTAAGACTGGAGAGAGTGAAAGAAGGGAGTTGGGTCGTGTGTGTGTGTGTGGGGGGGGTATCTCCAATTAGAGACAGCACTAGATTGCCTGTATAATTCATCCTGCATACTTATCTCATGAAACTGACTCGGAGACACACAAATAACATCTGCTCCTCCTTTACATTTACATTAAGAGTTTAGTTTCACTGATGCTTTTATCCACAGCTTCAATTCCTAAATTACTGTCATTACCAGACGTTAAGAACCAGGAATAAAAACAAAAGTCAGAAACTTAATGCATTTGTAGAACTCTCATGACCACGGGACGTTAATGTGCAAGTGTTTTTGGAGCAGTATTAGAGACTGAGTAGAGAGGAAATGATATGAGGTAAAAAAAAAGTTGCCCTAAATAATCCGAAAAGAAGAGATCTGATGAGATGCTCATAAGGATGTGCAGGCTGACAAGGTTGATTTGAACAACACACATTAGAGTAGAGTGGTCAAAACTACAACCAGACTCAGTGACCTGGATCTTTACTTCTTTAAACTAGTTTAAAGAAGATGGTCCGTACACTGCTCAGCATTACTTTACATCAGTAGGTTTGTTGTTATTAGGAGTATTGTGTAATCTCCAATATACTGTAGCAGGTACAGATGACCAGTGCATGAACATGTCGATGTTTCAGCTACACTGTTAGATACTAAGGAGTAAGGGGTAAGTCAAACACATGTAACTATAATGCGTCCAGTTTAAATAAATATTTTCTCACAGTCCATTACCTGGAGTTTAAATTCAGAGGAGCAAGGAGATTAAATGTTTCCTGTTTTAATTAAAAGGCGGTGAGTCATAAGGTTGAAAACATATTCCCCATGGAAATAATTACAGCGCATCTCATCCATTTTTTTCATCCATAAAGGCATCCTTCATGCATCGTGAGAGGGTGGGTGTGCGAAAGAGAGTGAAATACACACACTGACTGAGAGCTTGAACAATTCTTGGGGCTCCTAAACCTTTCACAGCTTTCGGCAGGTTAATTGATTCCCACTTCAGAATGACATCATTCAAACTTCCCTTTAAAGCTGGAGGAAACGAGCCTGGAGTCAATGGTTAGAACAGACTACTGAAGTGTGGGATTAGGCAGGAATTCCTCTGAAGTTGGAAATGAACAAAACAGGCTAAGACAAAACAGGAGACTGACCTCACCTCACCTCACCATCACACTCGGATACTATTCCCATTAAACACTAACCACAGAGGCTGACTAATAGTCAGCTGCGATCCCATGCTGTGGTTCTGGTCCCAATTTATGAAATAAAAAAGATGAGTGAAGGTCTACCAAACTCAAGTCACTGATTTCTGGAGAGGGAGTTTTGTCTGAGACAAATGTGTTGTCACAAGCTTTATTTCACCCATCACACCTCTGATGTCACTGATCACATCTCACAGCTGCAGGGAGAGTGAGCAGTCCTAACCACATGATGCTAAAGTAAACTGGAATCCTTCTGCATCAGGTATGTGTATCCTGAACCTTGGCTGCTAGAGAATTCATCAGTGTAAATGTCACTGGCATTAGGGGCTTGATGGATCAGAGGTTGAGGAAAACTTTGCTGGCACAAGTAGACAGACAACAGCCTGAGCTGCCATCTGTTCCTGATTCATCGCAGCTTGCAAACATCTTTCCCCATTACTCTGAACGGTAACATGACTCCTGACCAATCAACCAACAGCATCTGTCTTCTGGAAAACCACACTCAGGCTCATGCTCCACCTCTGATCTAAGATGATCAAAATGATGAGGGTTCAACCCCCTGTTCACAACCTTAAAACCACCAGGTGATGTTACGTCGGGTCCAAGTTCTGCTACGTCTAATCGGGTCAGGTTGGGTCTCTTTTTACTCTCTCAGGTCTTAGGTCTGTGTTTCAATATGTCCAAGATCTGAATGGATCCAAAGGTACCTGAGCCTGTGTGTTGCCAACTCCTGATGAGGTGGTTTGGTACCAGGGCAAAATGACAGAAGTTAAGCGAAGAGCACGGAATAGAATAGCTATGGTGTTTTCTTCAGTTATCGGAAAATGAGCACAAGAAGGAAAAATCAACTGTCACATCAGCTGTTTATTATCACTCCTCCATCATGACTGCTCGTTAATTAATTAATGGATAAATTATCAGTGCTGCCAGCGTTTGTGTTCATTCTGTTTGGATCTATTCAAGTCTAACAGACTTCGGACCAGGTCTATTTATATTCGTGTCTCTTTGGGTTGGGTCTCGGGGCTCAGGTCCCCTTTGGGTTGGGTCTCTTTTTTGTGAAAATTCACTTATTCCCATCAGGTTTGGGTTGGCTTTCCATACCTGTATAAACCTGACTGGTTTGTGTGTTCGAGCGTAGGCTACGGGAAGAGCTTGGGTCGTGGATCTTATAGAACACTATACTATTCTTGTTTCACTGTCTGCATAGCTTATGAGTAAATTCCAGTTCTGGAGGTCCAAAGGGTATCACTGACTTTGAAAACAGCGGGTGACAAAACCCCTTTGGACCAACACAAACTAGGAACTAGTAACTACAAATTAAGCTCTGGCTCTGAACCAGCCTGAAATGGCTTATTGGAAAAAGAGTAAAAGACACTTCACCTCAATGTCTATGCAAAGTACCTCTTTAGCTGCTAGCTTTGGCTCTACAGCTTTCAGTCTTATCAACCTCTTAAAAATCGATATTTTTTCCAAAACAACAGGACGAACAACATGTAGGTATGATGACTGTGTGGACTGTGTGAATAAAAAAGGAGTTCTGATCATGTGTCATTCCTTAAAGCAGCCTAAGAACAACTTCAGTTCTTACTTATTTTGAATGTTTCTACACATGCAGTAAATCCTAACACTACCAATGTGCCTGTGTATAATGGTGTTTCCCATATTGAAAACTCCATGTCAGTAAGAACTGCTGTGCAGTGAGTAACAGTACCTCGCCTTGGAATAGCAGTCGGTTTGGGTTTGTGCTTTCTCTTCAGAGGAACCTGGCTTGGACCTTCCTCTTCCTCACAGCAGCTCAGAAAGACGTGACCACATGGATAATCCAGGTGCTGGTGTGCATCGCAGCTTCGTCCTTCACTGCGAACCCATAAGCCAAGAGCACAGCAGCTGCAGCACACCTGGTGATCCAGACACAACAGTGGTGCCCATTAGAAGTATGTCACTGAGGTGCTCTAATCTCAACCTCCCTTTATGACCTTCCACTTTTAGCCATGTTTAGTGAACAGCAGAGGAGGGGAGACATAACAGCTAAGCAGGCAGTCATCTAGCCCAAGCTAGCCCATCTCTGTGAACACACAGCTAAGGATTTCAGCTGCCCTCTCAAACTGAACCACATGGCATCTAAAGAAAACCAGACGTTCACCTTTGTTACTTTCCTCTAAAACAATGAGCTGGCACATCAGCTGCCTTAACACATGAACAGTTGGCTCAAGGTCCGAACCACCAGGCTTCCTCTTGAAGCAACAGGGAAGGTTTTTCAAGCTGACTTTGAGCAAAGATTCCTATTTCCATATGGAATTATTCACATGGCTGAAGGATGCATAGAGAAACAGGAGAGTTTGGCAGTTCTCTACTAACGTTCCAACCCGCCAATGAACACAAATAAACTGTCTGACCTTTTTCAAAAGCCTCTCTGCTGGCACAGATATCTCAAATTGAAATCTCACTTTGGCCAAAACGATGAAGCATTCCAGGAGATTTTGAAATGGCGTAAAGTCTAAAATACAACTGCAAATTGAGATTTCACCATGTTGCTGTGGGATTGACGGTGCTTGACCACTGACGACGGGTGGAACTGTTTACACTGTTCAGTTTGGACGTGAAGCTATGAGTCACACTCTACCCTACTCACAAAAACTGTTCTATTGTAGTCTGGAGGTAAACCTGACAATCTTTAGTTTTTCAGTTGAGTTTGTTTTATAGAGAATTAGGAGGGTAGACATTGTGGGCACCATCCACACATAACCTCATGTTTTTAGTCAAGACTTAACCACCTTCCTCTTGCTTCTTCCTGGTCATTCTCCATTGCCTAAATCTCTGAAAAACAACACTGATGTAGGAGTTGTGATGGTGGTGAGATGGTTCTATACCTTGTAGGAGTCGTCTGTGCACTGATCCTCCTCTTCAGCCTCACAGGTGTTCCCTCGTCTGGCTGAAGTCATACCTGATTCACACTGGCTCTCCTTCACTGAGCTGAGGCAGCACTGCTTCTGTGCAACACTGACGAACACATATACTGTACATAAATGCATATATACATCTAAATATATACTGTACATACATACCCATTTATCAACTACACAGACTGAAAATCATGTTAACACAACATTATGCATCAACAAGAATAATATACTGTATATAGAACATTTTTAAATTCATAATTTTTGCTTCACATTTTAGAGTCAGTAACCTAAATGTATTTTATACTTGATATACTTTGTACTGCTTTAGCCACACACACACACACACACATGAAGGACAACGCCATTGTTCACGTGTTTTGCATATTTTGTGTAAATATGGAGGAGAACTACCTTTCCAACACTTTGCACAACCATCAAAGCAGGGTACACAAGGTCACTAAGATGCATATATGAACTCGTGGTTAAAAGCAAGTATGGGTGTGACCACTTTGGACGTGTTGCTGACAGCACTGTACTGAGTTATTAGGGTTTTAGTTCAGACTATAAATGACAATATAACTAAAACTACATGCTGATACCTAAAGCTACATCACTTACCTGCAGATGGAGTGCTTGTTGTCCATCAGAGGCATGTCGTTGCAGTGGTGGTTTTCTGTGGCCCATCTCTGGCCTGCAGTACAGCAGCTCAGCAGCATATCTCCAGCAGAAACACCTGGACCTGCAGCCAAGAGACGTGCATACATAATCACACGCGAGAGTGATGGAATAAAAACATTCTTGCAGTAAATCCACCGTGTCTGCACAGCTACACAGTATGGAATAGTGCAGCAAATTCAGGAAGTAGCCAGACAGAAACATATGGTAGACTGCACTAGGCCTCAAAGGCGCCTTTAAGATTTCTACAGCTGTAGTCACATTACCAATACAGTAGCCCGTTTTATGATTGGAAACTTTTTACTCATGTCTGGGGGAAGCTTACATTATATGGCATATAGTTTTCACAGTCTCTAGCAGAGATGTGAACAAGGAGTGTGACGGGTCGACAAAGAGTCTGGGTTTTTGTATGTTAGGTGGGGCACATTCAAAGCTTAGACTTAGAGAGAGCAACACAGAATCACAGGGAAACTATGCCACAGATGGGGGAAGATTCCTTCCATCCAGAATCCCTTGAAGCAGGTAATGTGGTGCAGGACAACAATGGCCTCTAACGGGTATCATTCATCATTATGTAAGTGACAACTACGCCAGCTAGAGCAGTAATGTTGGCTAATATTCAAATACGCTGTAAAGCTTTTTAATTACAATGTACATTTTTTATAAAATGTTTAGCAAATCTCAGAAGCAAGACACTGAATGCGTCTCGTCATCTATCTACACTTGTGCTTAAGCTTGTGAAATTCCAACTTCTGACTCGCCGCAGTCTGCAACAGCAGGAAGTGCTGATAGTTTGATAGGAAGAAGTGAGATGCCACCAGGTTCAGTTGCAGCAGCTGTGTTTCAACCAGTAGAAGAAAGTTCCTATGCATATTCTAACAAAATGCACTTTGCAGTAAAATGTCCATATTTGGACCTGGTTTTCAGCTGGTTTAGTTTACATTCAGCTGAAGTCAGTTCAGTTTGTTAGCTAATGTTTCCTCTTTGATGAAACCTGATAAAACTTTCGGCAGCCTTTATTTGCTGGTCAGTTTTTCTGACAATATAATATACAGTAATGTAGTACAACAAGTCTACCAGGTGCCAGGGGAAATTCTGAATGGAGTAGTCACTGTTTTTATGGGTTTGTAGATCATAAAATATAAGTCAAAAGTAAAACTCAGACTTTTTAAATTAGAAATGTTGACTTACCTTATAATTTCTACTTTTTTGCTCATAATTTTGAGTTCTTATCTCAAACATCTTGGCTTACTGGCTTATTGTATTTTTTTATATATAATATATGTCTGGATGTAGTCAGTTGTACAATAGAAAACAAAACAAGATGGTTTATTTTGAAATCTATTCTGGCATCCACTTGTACAGAGGTAAAACTGTATCATTAGAATGTCAGAGTGAGGGAAACAAGCTTCAAACGTTTGAACCATAAAACTATTAAATTCAAATAATTAAATGAGTGAGTCTGACATGGCAGACGTCACATGTGATACTCCGCAGGTCCCACAGAGACTGAAATGACCCCCCCCTCTCGCTGTGTAACAGAGAGCCAGACTGCTTTGCATAGAGCTCATGGCGGATGAACACATTCAGAGACAAGCTGCTGCTTGGCAGTACAGAGCACCAAGGGCTCGTCAGCCTCCCCATCGTCACCATGTTTGGCCCCAAAGCCGCCTCCGCCTGCTGCTTACATCCACATATTAGCATGAATGCCTCAGTGCACACATACACACACGGCCACACACTAAACTTCACTCTGTGCCCTTTGAAGAAAAGCCACTAACAAAGAACTTTTGTTTTTAAGCTCAATAAACCTTAGTTGTTGTATAGTTCAGAATATATTCACATTTATATTCACACTGCTGTGAAATGAAGGTTCGCTTTATGACTTGGAGGACATGAACCTAATTTATGTCAAGAAAAAACAGTAAATACAAAAAAAAATCAATAACTTTCATTGTGTTCTGATGCATAAATGCATCGACACACACAAAGCAGAGCTCATTACACTTCACTGTGTGAGCATTAAGATTATTGCTTCTAATTAAAAACAGCTACATCAGAGAATGTGCTCCACATGATGTCAAATAAAGCATTTTGATCAGATTTAGCTGTTTCCTCCAGGCATTATTTCAGTAGTTTCACTGTTTTCACCTCAGAGTATAATAGTGTGAGCTATGCTAATCCCACATTGCACAATGTACATTCACATATAAAAGAACCTTCCTTCACTAGCTCTGCTAGAAGCCTCACTTTGAAACTCGTCATTTCACTCAGATGCATTCAGTTTCAGCACCAACTTGTTTTAAAGCTGAGTAAAAATAATTTAAAGAAAAGACTATCTGCAGCTGTCTGGGCAGAATGTGAAACCAATGTCTGTGAAAGAGTTTTTAATTTCATTTTAATTTAACGAAAGCTTGAAAGCAACTTTAGAAAAATACATTTTACCTGTAAAGATTAAGTTAGGGGTAGATAAAGGGTTAGAGTACATGAAATAAGTACAGTAAACAGATAAAACAAGTACTTCCTTACATGTCACATGACATGTGACATCACTGTTAAAACACAATGCCTCATGTAGACTAGGACGTCTGTCTACTATGGGAAAGTCCTTCTCTGATCCATCCAACCATCCTGTCCACATTTCTAGATGGACTTGAGGCTCAATCAAACTATGTCATTGCTCTATAAGTCAAATATTGATGCAGGTGCATTAATATTACAATCGATTAACATCAAAGTGCTTCTCAAACAGATGCAATTGTGCATGAGATGCCAAAGAACCTGAAAAGAACATCACTATTTTACACCATGAGGATAGAGTGGTGATAGTAGTAGTGGGTCCTAAAACCTGGAACCAGTTAGCATTTTAGGACTGCTGGTTCCATCAACCAAGATCTGTGGTTAACACAAACTCATGATATTTTCACGTCATGGTTTCACGTGTCTGAAAACGGTGGCTGCTAACAAGTGGCAGGTTGTGAGGGACATTAAACTACGTCACACCAGCTGTCTATATTTATTTGAATGTCTAAAAATAGATGAGAGACTGACACCTGACACAGCCATAAACACTTTGAGATCAGGCCACACTAAGAGCACCATCCTACTCAGAGAAAAAGATAAACTGGCACTTCATTTGAAGACACAACTTTCTCACACTGACACTAAATGGGAAAGTTGGAAGCGGTGTCATTTCCCACTCTTATATGAAGTATGTTCCAGGAGTGCTCGCCAAAGTCCAAACATGAGGTTCAACTGCAGGGTCAGATGCAGCTTAACAATCAGGAGTAGACTACTAATTACCTGAGAAACAATGGAAACAAGCGGATATACTTATAGCTCAGAAACCACACTTTTGTCAATAACCTATTGTCCAAAGACTCAACGTGGTTGCCGGAGTGGCAGCACTGCTTCTCCTCCAAACTGGGCTGTTACATAACAGACCAAAAATAAGACACATCCGTCCAGTTAAGCAGCTCCCATGGGGTTTGTCTGGACTGATTATCCTGGCTTCATGCTGCTCACCCATCATTACTTTGTCTGGCCAAACACAGACCTGTCTCACACCACACTGAGACAAGTCAGACACATCTGCACCACCTGAGAGTGACTGACAACAGCCAGGCACCGACAGCAGAATGTGATGTAACTGACGTACGCAGCCGGTAATGTCTTTGTAGTATGGATGCACTCGGTGCTAATGAGGTGACGATATACTGATTTGCCCATTTATCATGCTGTTATACGGCGGTCCAGAAATATCAACCACTTAGTGCTGAACACTGCTGATACGATGGATGTTTTTCTTTCAGGAAACTTACAGAAAGAGAAAACTGTTTGTACTTAAAGTTTTCATTTAATTATTTTTTCATTAAAACACAGTTTTCTGAATTTAAACAGCATTTTAATGTCAGTATTTCTTAAATTAATCACAGATGCAATGACTGTATTCAACCTCAAAGAAGCTACACGCGGCAACAACAGGACAATGTGATGAAAATGGATCATCTTACACAACTTTTACAGCATAAACGAATGCTTTTCATTGTCCTCCGAAACGTAGCAGAATGTACAGAGGTGCAGACAAAGGCTTCGTTCAGCCTCAGGTTAGTTATTTCTGCTTGATACTCAGGTTCATACCCTCTCATTTATTGTAAATTCATGATTAATACGTAAACTGCTGGGTGGAGTGCACAGAGTTTTCTTTCGGGGAAAAATGTTGGAAACATCTCGGTTTGGTTGACTTTATTAGATTTATAGATTGAATAAGTAATTTTTTACAATACACAAGGTTTCTCACTGCACTAAATCTACTTTTTCCTGTGCGTGACTTTCATATCCTCAAAGTTGCATATTGCAGCTTTAAACGTGAGAAAACCGTTGCTCGTTTACACGTATAGTTACAGAGATAAGTATTTCTGGCAATCTGTCATAAGTGCATTCATTCATTTACTTTAAGTGCTGTTTTTGGTTTCCACCAGCTCCTGAAAAATGTACAGTACATGACACTTCAGCTACTAAATGCAACACAATGTTCACCACTGTCATTGTGACTGACATCATTTACCCTAACATAGACATACTGATTAGTGCACCTTTAAACCATATTCTTACCATAAAACATTGCATGCTTCCCTAATGTGTTCAAAAGGTTTTATTGGCACTAAAAGATGTGTAATGATAGAAAAAAAAACCCAATCTTCAGGTCTCCTTACTGGTGATGTGGAATATAAATTGAGAAATAAAGTATAAAATGAGGATAGATTGCAAACATACAGGCTGCAGCAAGACAAAACAACACTGTCTCCAACACATGTTTTGAGAAAAACTCCCCATGTTCCTGTTGAACTTTCACAGACATAAAACATGACTGATTCTATCTTTCCTGCCTCTGAGTGCTTTCTGTTCGATGTGTTTATTTGTTCAGCCAGTATGAATGGACTGATGAGACACTCGGAGGCATTCAAAGAGTGACGTTTTTACTTTGCAATAATATGAGCAGGCCACAGAGGGTAATGGTTTAGAACAATGTGAGGATGTTAACTGCCTCAGCTCCCACACTGCTCTGGCACAATCATGAGCTTTTCTCACCCGGAAACACATAGTGACGATCATTCATCAATAACAGCAGAAAATGACTCACTGCTTTCCCAGAATACACCCACAAACCCTGATAAATAAGTATCTATATTCAACAGTTGCTCTCTCTTGTTGATAATACTACCCTATTAAAAAAAGATGGAAATCAAATGGCTTCTCTTGCCTTAATGACTATACACGGGTCTTAAATGACAATGTACAAAGCTTGAATGAAAATGGAAGTCAATTAAAGTTCAGTTCATTCTTTCCATCTCTGTGTACCCTGTGGACTGTGATGTAAATTTCATCACCTCTTAAGTCCACGAGGGTCATGGTGCATTCTGTATGCACGTCCACATGAAGCCCAAGAAATGATGCCTGCACACACTGTCTGCAGAATGTCATACTAGACACCTGTTTCATGCACTGACGATACTGTCTGTTCCATTTGTTTCCACATTCTGGCACTGTTCTTGTGAAGCGGTTTTGCATACGGTTTTATTTTTGTCATTTTATCAAGTTGTTCAGTCAGATGCAACAATGAAAGGACCTACTATCCAGAGAGGCCATCGTGTGTGGAACGTGTCTGTCTACACATCTACAGTGACCAGTTGCCCTCTATCAGAAAGGCGTGAAAGATGCCAGATCAACTTATTTTCATTCATTCATTATTGTAACTGCTTGAATGGTCAAGAGTAGCAAGGATGCTGGAGGCAATCCCAGGTGTCAATAGGTGAGAGGCGGGCTAACCCTAATACTATATATAACAATAATTGTGTAGTTTAATGATACCCTTAGGGAAATAGTTTTTTGACAGCTGCCACACAGTACATGTTGGCCTTACTTTAGCCTTCTGGTGTCTTTTCCAAGGACACCTCGACATAGGGCTGGGCGATATGAGCAGAAATCCATATCCAAATCATATATTTTGGCTCTGTCACGATATACATTTTTTATCTTTATATTTTCTTGTAAAAATGCTTCAGGTTAAATTCAAAGTCTTTATAAAAATTATATTATAAGAATATTATGGAAACAGACAGTAATCTGAATCTATAACAGAGCCATTTTTTTTTCTGGTTTTCAAACAGTGACTGAAGTAAAAAGTTGCTATGATGTACATTTAAAACAATGTGTAAAAACGATAGCATACTGTGTTATCTAGCTATGACTTCTCTTTTCGTAGAGGACTGCTCTACCGCTGAAATACTGCCGCCCCACCTGGACAGGTTGCTAGTCTATCACAGGGCTGACAAACATAGACATACAGCCAACAGTCACATTTACACCAATTAACCAAACTGCATGTCTTTAGACTGTGGGAGGAAATACTGGGGTGCTCGCCGGGTACTCCAATGTACTCCCACAGTCCAAAGACACGAAGAACATACCAAACGTTTTATTTAACATGATGAGTTCTGTTCTTTATGATAAATCCAACATAGAACTCGAACCTGAAAAGGATTGAACTGTGTAGCCCAGTTAAAGAAGGTACAGACTATGAGGTCTCATCTGACCCACTATCTTTACTCTTCTTTGATAACAATTCAGATGAGTAACATCGCTAAATTAGATTTGCTAAAATCATCAATTTGCACCCAGCAAAGTCAAAGCACGTTTTTAAAGGACACATTCCCAGGTGTTACATGAAAGATCACTCTTGCTGTGTTGCTTTAACAATAGCTGCTTCCTGTGTAACTAGCCAGTAAATCAGCGTACTGTTGTCTCAGCTGGGTTTTCTGTATCTCTACTGTGTCATCTCATGAACAACTATGACTAACAGCCTTGTTTTCAGCGACACCTCTGTAAGGTCAATCCAAGGATGGTTGAATTCCTCGAATCCATTCAGGCGTTTAATATGAGCACAGTGATATGTGAGTATCATCCCCATTTCTTCTCTGCCTTTCATTCTCACTCTGCCCCCGAGGGCCTCATCTGCTAAGCAATGGGAATATAAAGAACTGTTGGACTGTTATTTTAAAGCACAGTCCTTACACTGACTCTGGGTTGTCCCTGAGATATGTGGTTTCACTGAAAGGCCTGTGCAGTACACCACTGCATCTCTGTCTCTGCTTTCCTTGGGGAAAAAGCCAGAAATACAGTATTCTCCACTCACCTTTTGCCTCTTGTTTCCAATACAATAGGCCTAGCAGCTTTGTTGGTGAGCTCAACAATTATTCCCCTTTATCTAGAAATGCTAATCTCCTGCAATGCCCGGCATGCCCATCCGGCCTCCTGCTACCAGTCAGGCCTTTTCATGTCTGGTAATCTATCAGCCCCAGACGCCAGTCAACAGCAGCACCCCTGGGCCCGGCTCCAGGTGCCTTGTGAGAAATGTCTGCTGCTGTTTTCCTTTCAAAAAGAGACAGCAGGATGTCTCAAGCAAATGTTCCAAAATTTGGCCTCACATTAGATTTTCTTTTTGATAAGTACAGGAAGCAAGGTTGATATGGTCTACATCTGATTAAGCAAGTACAAATGTCATAAAATGCCACCGTCATTCATAAACACTAAAACACAACAGCATGATTCACAAACTCTAAAGATATTTACACCAAAAATGACAAATGAATAGTTTCCTTTATATTCTGAGACACCTTCTCTCTGTCATTCTTCATTATGTTCATTGCTGCCAACACCAGGAAAGATCACTCTGCTACAAAACCACCATGACCAGCAGTCTGGATAAAATCTGAGCTGTGAGCCAGACATGGCCTTGAAAGAGCTACACTTCTGGCACCAAAACTCAAGACTTCCTTTAAGTCAACCTGTGCCACTCATGGCAACACCGCCGAGCGTTTTGATTTCAAAGTTAAAAACGAATCCTTTGGAAGTAAGTTTCCAACAGAGAAAAGTCTGTTGACTTAAATTCTGGCCAATACACAAGGTCAGAAAGAAAAAATACTGGATACCCTTAAGGTTGGATTGGACTAGTGGCCACTTCTGCCACTAGTACACAAAATTGTACTTTAATGAAAAGCTAACATTTTAGCTAAAGGCTAAATTATTCATCTTCAAACCTAAAAGCGCATTTAGGATAATGACTGAACTGAAAAAGCCAACAATCAGCTAACATTTCTTACCAATCATCCTGATGGATCGGATATTCTGTGTTCACAGGCATGTGAAGCTGTACCGTGCAACATTACTCATTGGTCTTGAATTGAGATTAGTGTCATGTCACTTTCTCACCAATTTTTTCCACTCCAATCACTTTAATATGTGGTTTAGGAAATTCTGAGTCATAACTTTCCCACATTTTCTGAAGGCAACATGGTCTTAATCTGCAGTTCCTTTAGGAGAGCATCCCAGTTAATCCCACCCCCTGTGCCAGAAGAGTGTCAAAATCTAAAAACTCAAAACATAAGATCCTGAAAAACACAAATGAAACTGCAAAAATGATATGAAACTTTAACGTATTTATCTGGATCTGAAATAGAATTAAAATCACTTACAATTCAGTATTTATTCAAATAAATCCCCCAAATTAATCTAATTTACATTCAATTAAAAAACATCTCATAACCTTATTTATAGTTTAGGTGATGTTATTTTTTTTTGTTTGAAGAACATTACAGTATCATCCATCTCATGCCTCTGAATTAGGCAGTTTTAAGCTTCAACCTCCAACTCTTTCACATGCTTGCTTCTGTAACTCTTACTGTTTCCCTAATTACGTCCACTTCCCACAAGAAGGAACAAAATGTTTGTTTTATTGTGCTAAACAGCACAAGTGTCTTGTCCTTCAGTGCTACGAACAGAAACATATGCAGTTTCTCATTATTAGTTGCTCCAGAAAGCAGCGTGACCGGGACCGTAACAGAAGGAGTCAGCCTGCGCTCAGGACCCAGCTATCTCTCAGAGATAAGCAGAACGACCTCAGTGACAGATGAGGGACCCACTCTACATTATCGCCCGCTTTTATTTAGAGGATTTGCTTCCTGCCGATGAGCCCCACGAGCGAAGCAGCTCTGACACTGGCTGAGAACAAAGTTGGAGATAGCGTGCTTAGAAGCGAAAGCTTTCACAGATCCACTTAAGATATGTAAAAGAAAGCCATCAAGCAGGGATAGTACACGCAAGAAATATTAACAGGAGATGAGAATCAATATCATCCATTATTCACCGTATCTGCTTTTAAATACAGACATTTTAAAGAGACACTCTTTCCATTGTTGGGAATAACAATATTAAAATGAGCTGATTGAAGTAAAGGGAGTACGTGATCTCATGTGTGTCCTGCATTAAGCTCTCATGGACCGATTCTTTTTTTAGGCCCCTATGTAAACAATGACCATCACCAGCATTTACTACAGTGTTAGGGGTCTGTATTTGTAGGTAGTCATCTGTGCAGCCTGTGTGTGTAGCTGCAGAGATTGCAGTATTTCTGGTGACTGGGGTCACAGATGACTGGGCTGACACTAGGGCAGGAAGGAGCAGACCCTCATAACAGCGGTATTATCCAGGGGCAGCAGGATCCAACAACTGCAGAGGCTTGAGAGGGGTCATACTGACCCCAGTCTGGGGCCAGTTAATAACAGAACCTGTCCATCTATCACATTTAACACTGCTTTCACAACCAGACTTCAAAAAGAAAAACACAAAAATTAAAACAAGATCTTGCACTAAATCAGCTGACTGGACATGGTGCAGATGCAGGACACCTACGGGTCATCCATCCTGAAGCTGATATTCAAATGGAACTTCCCCTGACATCGTAAATAACTGGTATCATGTCTTTTTGCTCTGTTCGCCTTTGAGCTACCAACATCCAACCTGGGTCAAGTCAATACTGTCAGCAGCACTATTACAGAGCCTGATGATTTGTGCCTGCTGCTGAGTCTGGATGACCTCATTTAAAGCCTTTCCTCTTGACCCTTTGACTTCAGTGGCTTGATCTGGAAAAGGTCAATCGACCCGGGTGGACCCTGCCACAGCTAATATGAAGTCCTCTGCAGGACAACAGTACGCTGTAATGTAGACTTAAATAAACCAGAAACACATTAGTAACATCGGTAACGTCCACTCACACACTGATAAATCCAAACACTGAACCCAGGTACACAGTATGAATTAATTTCCCACAAATCTTCTTCTCTTTGCTATGGAATGTCCTGTACTAGATAGAACCCAGAAGAAAACCTTATGTCTTTCCTTTGTCTCCTGAGAATGAAATCACATTCTTATTTTGAGCTTTCAATGGACACGGTGCAACTGCTGTCCTAACCCGTGATCAGTGGACAGTCTGCTCCACCATCTGTATTACAGCTGCCTGTGTTTTCAGTTCAAAACATGTGTTATTATGAAAAGAAAAAAAACCTTAGAGCACATAGAAATCATGAAATATTGATATCTGCTGGAGTCAAATGGTGCGATGTTAAATGTTCTGTCTCAGCACAGTGAGAGGATTTGGTTTGAATTTTGACTAATGTTGATAATAAAACTTAATTTGTGACAGACTCAGATACAGTGATCAAAACATTCAACACAACACAATGGAGCAGAACTGAAGAACTTTTCTGAATCTTTATGACACCTTTGAACATTAAGCCTTACTATGATCTCACTTTTCACTTTAAGTAAGGTTAACTTTGACAAGCTCAAGGTAAGAATCTCCAAAAATACTTTAAGTCAAAGAAGTTTGATTTTAGATCTTAGCTGCGTCTCAAAGGGTTTCAGATGTTTGAGGAATTGACCCAAATATCACACTGGTGTTAAAACATATATACTACAAGAAACAACGTAGGCAACTCTACAAACTGCAACGATAGTCTCTTACATTTGTTTGAGGCAAAGATCAAATCCCAGAAACAGTTGGAGAAAGTCCTGATGAAAAGCCAAGGACAGACAGCACAGAGCTCAAATAAAAGTACTGCAGGTCAATGAAATAGAGCGCTGGATAAGATTAAAGTCATCTGTTCATCATCTGCTCCATCATTCTAGCTAATGCTACTCATGCAAACTACCCAATTACTCCAGAAAACTCATCTCCCTCCGTGCACAAGAGGTTTGTTCCTGGAAGATCTAGGTACTGCTGAGTGAAAACCAATAAAGCATTGTGACCGTCCCAAAATGATCCATCTCCCTCACAAACTCCAACACACGTGAATGCTCTTAATCAACACTGGTACTGGAGGAAGCATTTGCTTGATAAAACCAGAGTTGGTTTAACTTGCAGGCAGCAGATGTCAACGCCAAGGTCAAACTGCAAATGGCTTGTTTACGTTATATAAGAGTGTACCTTCTTTAAAAGGTGACCTCAGCGTGATGACAAGTTTCTTCATATCATTAGAAACGTATAATTAGAAGCCAGGAGTTACAGACTGAATGAAATGTGTCACAGAGAATTCTCTGCTGCCTCTGCCTGTCCAGGTAGTCGTCAGGTCATGGGCCTTACATTAACAGGCAGGGTGGGTCCACATCTGAGTTGGAAAAGTTTCACTGTTGGTTCTGGACCAGAGCGTCTATTACACCTAAATTTCATTCATTTTCAACTATTGGAAACAAGAAGTGGAGACTAGTGAATCCTACATTATTAACCTTTTTTTCTACAATTTCTATTGGCATAAATAAAGTACAGCTTCTATCTTAAGAAATCCCAAGTGCTCTAAAATCCTCCACACGTGTGTTTTTGGCTATAGCAGAAAATGTTTCACACAGGCAGGCACTTCTTGCAAATACTGTGAGTATTGGAACAGACCCTACGTATGTGTTAAATTCACACACGGACAGGGACATGAATCATAAGGAAACATGCAGCAGTGAATCTCTCCCTTAAAGTATCACACAACACAACTGTGATCTCAGTAAGAAAAATCCCTTCAGTCACCATCACATGTGCTCCAGCATTCCAGCCATGTATACATGCCTTTCTGAACAGGCCTCTGTTACTAATCCACACATGTAGTCACATTTTAAAACCTTATTTACATATTCCCCTGCTTGAATACAGCCCATATTTCAGATCAAAGTTACATTTTTCTAAAGCACACCCAGCTCAGTGTTTGCTGTTCTATACCCAGAGGAAGCAGTGTGATTATAGGTGAACAGATCTTGCATCGACTGAACAAAAGCAGACAGGCTGCTTCAACACGGACCTGAGAGAAACCTACTCTGTTCACAGAATGGAAAGAGATTCTGTGGAACCGACGATGTGAAAACGCATTTTGTCTCTTCTCAGTGTTGACAACGTGGACACCCACGAGCGGTTCAGAGTCCAGATTGTGGGAAGCATATTCCATGACCATCCTATCTGTCAAGGCCTGGGACTGTAACTGGCTTTTTGATTACAGTTTTTCTCAAGGGACTGTCAGGGACCTTGCATCTGGATGATACACAGTGGTTGCTGAAGCACGCATAATCCAGCAGGATAGCAGTATTAAATTGAAAACGTTATGCTATTTTCTAACCATTTATCTCCTCCTTGTATATCTTATCTTAAAGGTGTGATAACTAATTTCTAACAGCTCTATAGCAGGTGATCAGAACTGCAGGCAGGTGGTTGTTGAGTGATACAGCATCTCAATCATTACTTGTCTATGAGATTTCAGTCTTTAAAAAACAACTACCTGGCCAAACTGTGTATAGGAACAAGTAGTTCACACCTATTAGAGTGTAACATTAATGATGCTTCAAGCACCGATCAATGACGCGAAGCAGCTAAATTCTGGGAGTCTCCTCAAGTCCAAACAGCAGCTGAAAAATCAACAGTTATTCCACAATTTGTTTTGTGTGTGTCTTTGTAGAAATATGGAGCTAATTCTTTGTTCTGTCGGTTCATCAGCTAACACTTCTTACCTAAACACCGACTGTCCTGACTGATCAGATGAAACATTACACAACTAATGCTGTGTTCAAAGTGGAAAATGTGTCAGTCTGTACCATGACCCATTACTGATTGGCCTTGAGCTGTGATGATATCATGAGCCGTTAAACAGACAAAAAATTGTCCCCAATTTTCATGTTTCCCACTCAAAGTACATTGTGTAGGGAAAAGAGAGTCGTAAAGTTCCCACACTTCCTGAAGGCAACATGGTCCGGTCCTGTTAGCGCCACCTGTGTGCCAGAGGAGAGCCGAAAGCCTTAAAATGAAAAAATAAGATCTGTACCTACAACAAAGAGATGAAACTGAAAAATAAATATCTGAAAACTGCAAATAAAAATAAAATGTCGTCCTGAACTTCAGCTTGTTGAATGAGCAAGCTGTACTTGCTGTACTTATTGTCAGTTTGTGAGCTTGGGTCATATTAGATGCTGTCCTAACATGTAACACTCTCTACAGCTCCGAGTTTGCTTCTTTGTCCCTCGTTTTCTAACACGCTGACATCAAAATAAGCAATTCTGATATGTACCCTGTAACCTGCATTTTATTTTATTAATAAAAACTATCAAGAACACATTTAAAAACATGCAGACATTATTTCAGATGGCAAAATGTTTATGTTGGACTTTTAAGTTTACAGCCTGCAATGATGTCACCATATGGTGCTCTGTGCATAACGATGCAGCTGAGAAAGGTGCAGTGATTGACCTGAAAAAGTGATATTTGAGTCCAGTTCAGTGGCAGACATCCCTGCAAAACATTTTACCCAAATTACAACTACTTTGGACAAATTACTCATTGGCTCGTCCTCATCCTTTCTCCAGTAAAGCATAAATCAAACCACTGTGTTGCTTGTTGCTTGTCCAACTGCATTTTAGTTAAAACATAGAAACAAAAGGAGCTGAAAGCATAGGGTCAAAGGGCACCGTGGAGTTTTTCACAACCCTAAAACTACATAAAATCCCTTAAGCAATCAAAATGTAGTCAATATAACATTAAATCACATTGAAATCACAAATGTCTATGAATAAGTCCAAAACATCTGAAAGACACGTGAGCAGCATTCACACCTCAAATGTTATCATCATACTTGATTTATCATGAGAGTAACCTTTTCAGAATCCACTCCAGGACACTCGGTCCAGGGACAGTGAGTGAGAAGCAGCTACCTTAACATATAAATCATCCTCGTTTAACTGACCAGTCAGTCTGTCAGCCTGACAGGCTGTGCATCATTTATATAACACTGCAGGCTGGAGACAGTCAGAAACTCCCTTTACTACAAATGATTGTGTAATCCAGAGAAAATGAGTGAGGAACGTCTAACTGCAGAAGTGAAATAGCTTACACCTACGACATGATTACACAGACTGTATGCAGTGCAATGAAAACGTACATCGACTACATTTCATATTTCATATTAAACAAGTGCCAGCAGAAATTCACATCACAAAACTATATTAATAAACTATAATAGGACATGAAAAATCTGACAAGTGGCTCATTTCAGAAGCTAGTTTTCAAAAATAGGTTGCAGATCTATTACAAAGCAATTTGATATTAGGCTTTTTCAGACTGGAGACTTGGGGTGGAGGTGTTGGTTTAAGGAAGTGTCGTAGAGATCTTTTCTGCATTAATAATAATAGTAAAAATACTTACACTCTGATTGATGTTCATAGAACATAAAGGCAAAAAACTGTCTTTCATTTTAGTGTGAAATGCCAAAACACAAGCAGACGTTCATCCTCAGTAAGAGAACCACAGTAAGACCAATTGTGTCAGATGTTAAAAAGTTGCCCTATCCTGCATGCTTTGGCAAATGCTGTCCTGAGACGATGTGCCCTTCATTATCAGCAGCCTGGAGAGAGCCCCTGGCTTGGCTGTTCCTTCTATCTCCACTGTATGATTGTGGGCATTCACCTGTGTGTAGTTCAGGAGTGTGTTTATCTGGAGGAAGCACTTTATCTGGAGTCAGAGCACCCTGCCACCACGACAGATAACTCCTCCTCAGCTTGTCCTCCTATACGCCATGTAACTCTGTGATCATTTTTTTGGGAGGAAACTGGGCTCAGGTCGTGAGTCACCAGCCACTGCATACCAGCTATATCTTATTACCATGGATCAGTGTGCAAATGGCCTTACAATAAATCAAACATGACATGCTGTAATTATGTAATTACATTATCTCATCTAAAAATTAACTTATTAAGACTGGCCTGCTAATAGATGAAGAATGGGCTTATTTTATCATTCACGCGCTCTATTTAAAGAGCGCTTCCATTAAAATGTTCCCTGCATGTACAGTATGTGTCACACATGATGTAATTTTAGTGGAGAGCTCTCCACAAGGGGCTACAGTCTAGTGTGAGTCAACACAAGTGTGCTGCATTAGATCATTCAATTAGAAGGTTTATTAAATATCATCTCTGATTATGGTCATTCAGAACCAGGAGAACCCATGAATGTTCTGACAACTTCATCTGGTTTACAGGGACACTAAAGAAAACTAAAAATTGTGGCCTGGAGCACCTGGAGCAACAGGTGCACACCTGACCTCATGTAGCTTCATTACATCATGTATCTCCCTCTTATATAAGTGGATCCATTACAAAAGACGAAGCTGTTATTCATGTGAACTGTTTAGCAATTATATATAGACTATAAACTCAAAATAATATTTTACTGCAGGATTACATAAACTGTTACATCACATTATATATGCTGTTATTTTGTCCAGTCCATACATTAGCCTACAGTGTATATCAAAGCCGTCTTGGGCACCAACATCTGGATCTGTTACTACCTCATGCTGCACACACCTTTTCAAAACGCCTTTTTTATATGCACCAGCAGTGGATCAAATAACCCAGCTCGCTCACATTAAGAGAAATGACCTGTTATACTGTATAGACCATATGTCTGAATATTCTGTCATATTATTTGAACTAAAATAACATCCTTTGTGCTTCACTCTGTTAATATAGCACGCTCAGCTAAATTTTGATGGACACCACAAACACCTGAATACTAAAAAAAATCCAACAATCTCGAAAAAGTGTCTTTTCAAGACACACCTCCGAAATGAACCCATTTAAAGGTCAGGGAGAATTTATTAACAAACCCAGAATGTCATAACTGGCTGTCTGTCTCCTCTGGGAGAGCTCAAGCAACGTGCAGTAAAAGCAGTGGAGAGGTCGTGCTCTGTTGGTGAGCAATGGTGATGACTACTGTGAGACAGCCTTCACCATGGGAGGACTGTTTGACTCCCTGCTCCAGACAGACCCTGGGCTTATTTATGTTCCTGCTCAGATACTTGGGAACTGGTGAGTGTCTCCATTCCTTCCATATGCTCATGACTTATGGTTTGATGGTTAGAAGAAAGCGGAAATATGATTTCAATAGATTTGACGTTGACTCTCAAATCCTTTTCACCTGTATACCTCAGACACTGGAAAACACAGATGACTTATAATCTGTGCTGTTCCTGAACGCCTGACAACACGGATGACCTACACTCTGTACTGCCTTGAACGCGCCACAGACAGACTCACACTGTGCCTTCTGTTCGGCTCTATGCTAACAAGATAAGTGATATCACATATCACATCATTAGATATTGCATCAAGGGACCAGGGAGGACACCAGGGAGCCACTATTATTAACAGGAGTTCAACCCAAACCAGCGGGCTCAAACACATTGCCAGGTGGACGGGGATTCAGAACTGTGACATAAGACTATGAACTTTTCGTGGATGTCAAGAGATAAATCCGTACATGTTGGTAACTGATATGGCTTACACACTGTAAAAGACAGTGATTTTTACTTCAAACATAAAACAGACTTGCATGTGTATGATGTGAAAACTTGACTTGAACTGAGCATCTTTTCACTTACCTCCATCAGGTTTGATGAGTAAAACAGGCCTATGTTTCCTCTCCTCCTCTTCCTCCATCACGTCTTCCTCTACGTCATGTCTGTCTTTACCGTGAAGGTTGAACAACCTCTGACCTGGCTTTCTGTTGAACTGACTCTCATCCAGCTTGACCTTTACTGGCAGCTGGGTGGTGGTGGTGGTGATCATGGTGGTGGCAGTTGCGATAAAAGGGACCATGGGGGTTGTGTGGTACTCAACTTCCCTGGGGGACGTGGTGCTGGGCTCAGCTGTGGTCTTTTGATAGCTGCTGTTTAGATCACTGCTCTCTGAGTCCTTGCCGCTTATTTCCTGTTGTGCTGACTTTATTTTGTACGGCACATCCTTTCCTTCAGACTCAGTTATACTCTGAAAAGTTACGATTTCCTCCTCCTGCTCTTCTTCCATGTTGTTTTCTTCCAACTCTTCCTCACTGCCCGGTACTGTATACTGTAATCCTTTGTGACTTGATTCTGATTGACTCTGCTGATCAGATTGACTCTCTGCACCGACTTGATGACTGACATTGATCTGACTGTTTGACCCTGTGGGTCTCACACTATCTGATTCCTCTTGGTGATGTGCCATAGTCACAGAGTTACGTACTACACCCTCCGAAATCATATGTGGATACTTGCTGTGCTTTTCACCTTTTTCTAAACCTTGGTTTAACGGAAGAATGGTACTATCCAAACTCGTGTGTGTATGCGAAGGATTCTCTATATGTGTCGATGGACCCTTGTCCTCAAATGAGACATTTTGCACACTTGTCTGACTCTGTGAGTGCTGCCAAGCAGTAGTGGTGTCCTCATGCATATGGGGCCTGCCAGTACTCTGGGTAGTTTCTGTTCCTTCTTCCTCTGCAGCATGATCATGAACTCCATATCGCTCTACCAGCTCCAGTTTGCTTCCTCTGTCAAAGCTCTGAAAAGGAGAAACTCTTTCAGGTCTGTCAGAGTCTCGGATCACAGATATGACCTTGCTGGAGGAGGAGGGCTGGGTGGGGACATGCAGTGACTGAGGGTAGGTTTCTGGAAGGTCTGTAGGACCATAATCATAGTCCTCTTGCTCCTCCTTATCCAATGGCGATGATTTGAAGAGAGGAACATTGCCATTAGTAGGAAGATGGTACGTTGTGGAGAACTGATTTGTATGGCCTTGTTGGTCAATAGTGTAGGGGTAACTGTCACGTCTGCCGACTGTGTCCTCCTCTGTGGATGCAGTTAACATAGGTTTATGGACTTTCTTTGGATCACAGTCTGGTACAGGGTAGCACATCAGCTTCCCCCCTTCATTTGGGCAGTGGCAGACCCTGCATGGGTCAATATGAAAGGAGTGCCCAGCCTCGTACTTTTGACTGCTATGGACACATCCAATACGTTCGCATTGCATGCAACCATCTGCAGGCTCTGAAACCTCGATACAGTTTGGGGGAATGTCAGGACAGCTGATGAAGTCGCAGCTGATCCGTCCGCCTCCAGTGGGGCAAGAGCACTCTGTGCTTCCGTAGTCCACAAAATAAGAGTCTCTCTCAGGGACTTTGCCGTTCTTGAATCCAGCATTGATGCAATCATAGTATTGATAACCCTCACATGTGCAACCTCTGTGTAGGCATGAGGCACAACAGGCACCACTCTCCAGCACTTCTTCGATACAGTTGTCTAGCAGGGGACAATCCACGCCAGTGCAGTCACGCTGGCACAAGCAGACAGTTAGGTAGAGGAAAAGCAATGTACACCACAGCAGTGCTGCTTCAGCTCTCAGGAGACAGGCCATGGCACTAGGTGTGCATAAAACAGTCAAATGAGATCAGGTATCATCCAAAGCCTTCAGATTATCTTCAAGGATTCTGGCACATTCTGCCCATGTGAGTCATCTCTACTCTGCAATAGACAGAAGAAGAAAAAGACAAAAGCTTATTTCTTAAAACAAAGCAGACAAACATCTGGCTTCATAGTTAAGCTCACGAGAGTCCATTTTTTACAGCCTCATAGTCCTCCTAGCATTAAGACTTTGTACTCCTCATTAACATCAGCTGCAGTGCAGTGTTTCAAATCATTATGCAGGCTGTCGTGATGAAACCTGGAACTTGCCCAAGTTCTAAATTTCTACCATGTCCATGATTATCTCCATTAAAGAAAAGCCATACCAATCTTGTGTTGCAGTCAACCCTCATGTCTGAATATAGACTTCATAATGGTTTAGCAGTTGGGTTTGTTGGAAATTGATTATGCTTTATACTAAATACATTCTCTAGGGTAATTAGAGGAGCAACACCAATATGCACAGCCTCCTCTGACTGCAAATTTCTGCTGTAAATGATGTGTTTAATAAGAGTTGCAGTTTCAGAGTTAACATGAGTGAATTCACACAACATGCACACATTCATAGAAAATGATGTGTTACACTGGACATGTGGCTAAACCTGTTTGATTTTTGGTTACTAATAACCGTTCATTTGAACCTGTGTTTGTTATTAGTCAAGTTTCAGATTCTAAGTCAATATTAGCGTTATTTACAATCTAAGACAAAGATAATTATACACAACACAGAAGAAAAAGCAGATGTCAAACTACTGTTTGATCATAAAAAGGAAGTCACATGCATTTGTTACCGTACTACACACAATAAAAGTTGACAATGCAAAAAAATGCAAACTGAGAAGCCTTATAAAGCAGCCTGGTGTTTCCCAGACCAGTGAGGGACGGGGGATTCCTCTTCTTCTCTAGTCTGCACAAACAGTATAAACAGACCCTGATGTCATGTGCAACATGGATAAAAAGAAGAGGATTAGATTAATGAACAGTAGCAGAACAATAAGCATAACAGTATGTGGTTATTTACTGCAGAAGACCAGACTGTGTCTGGAATACATGCAGAGAGGTAAATTACAGTGATATATCAGACATTCTGTAAGTAGTGCTAACAGTTTTAATAAATCTGGGAAGTTTTCATGTTGTTTGTTAGTATTTGTCCCACCTGTCTGCAGTTGAAAGACAATATTTATATGGTATTATATGGTAAGTCATTGCAACCATTTATAATAGTTTAGGCAAATAAAGACTTTGTATTTCTTCAGCCATGTGCACAAACTGCAGCAGTCTATCATCCCTATCCAGCTGATAGGACTAGAAAAAGCAGCCAAACGTAGCTGCAAAGTTAAATACACCAGTGAAAAGTAGTCGGCATAGAGCGACCCACACCACCTCATCCATAAATTAAAGTCAGTGCATGACGCAGGCGAACAGAAAAGGCAGAAAAAAAGTCACTTTTTACGGGTTAACGAGCAAAAGCTGTGTGGAGACACCGGTTTGTGTTACCTTGTCACGTACGGAGTGATGGGCTGGAGAGCCTCCGTGTGTCGGTCCTCAGAGCGCCGCAAGTGTGAACCTTTAGACCATCGCAGCGCCGCTGGGACCTGCAGGCAGGCGGAGGGGGAGGTACGAAAAGTTTCCCCTGCTGGAGACTCCGGAGAAGATCCCATCATGATCCCATCATGATTTCATCATGGCTCGTCATTAGAAGAGGAGCCCAAACAGACTCTTTGTCCTGATGTTCTTTCTGAGCAAATACATACCTAAATATAGTATAAAAATATATAAAACTATAGTAAAATATTACAGTTATAATAATTAAGGGGATATTTATTATTAGTAGTATTATGTGTGGGTTTAACGAAGAGTTATAATCAAGAAGCAATCAGCAGAAATATGAAGGAGATAAAGAAGTTGGGATGTTAAGGAGATTTTTATGCTTTTTTATGCTTATTTCCTAAACAGTAAGAAAAGCACAAACCCTGCTGCTTTTCATCAATATACTTTTAGAGGGACTCATTTTGTCAAACATTTGACATTTAATAATAATAATGACTTTGTGGATGTATTCAAATTAAGTAAATGAAATAGAGTGTTAACCATATACAAACGTGATAGTGCATTAATAGTGAATTTTACAGGTGCTAGTATGATTTTTGTTTTTTTACTTTGGCTAAAGCCAGGCTAGCCGCTGCCAGGTGTTAATGCTAAGATAACCGACTCACAGTTAAACTCACATATCATTTATATCATCTAAAAGAGGAAGACAAGCTGAGTGAAGGTTATTATACAGTTTCTCTAGGGCCTTTTTTTGTTGTCATGTTGTAAACTTTAGCTGCCATCCACTGCTGTGTTTTTAAGGACCTTGCATGTACCTCATAAACTGAAAGCTGTGACCTTGGCTGAATAAGAGCTCATGCTGCTGTCTGCCTCCTGCCAGTTGCAGCCCATGCATGACACAAGGCCATAGGCTATCTCAACTGCACCCAAAAGACCACATTTTCTTCAGATACTGGCCTGTTTCTAATTACCTGCTTCATTCCATGCTGACCCTACTCGCTGCAGGGATAATGCTGCATGTCATTCAGTTGAGCATGTCTTTTTTTTTTTTACATGTACAAGAAATATGTCATCTTCTTCAGTCATTTTAATATATTTCCACCTTTTGGAGGGAGCGTGACCCTCTGTAACTTTATGACTTCAGACCAATCTCATGTCTCACTTTTACAGCTCCTCTTTCTTTAGTTGTAGCAGCCTCTTTGGAGGGCATTATAAATTTAGGCCAACACCTCACCTCCAGAGGACGTCTGAGTTCAAAGAGCGTAGCGAATGTGAGTGTTGTTTGTAGTACAATGCAGCATGCCAGAGGTTTGAATGGACTCACTCATCATGTTGGAGCGCCGTGAGCTAATCACCAATCTGGACCCCTCCCAGAAGCCCATATAAAAGTCCTAATGAGGCATTGTCACAGCCTGAGGTGAAATGGTGGTTGGTGCTGTGGTAAACACACTGGCTCTGATAACAGATAAGACCAGTGCCAGGGGAGTGGGCAGGCTTTCAACTAGAGATGAGAGATGAGGTAAAACAATAGAGAGCACTCATACTCAGGGTGGGTCAGGGGAAGGACATGTCAAATCTTGCTTGTAGTCTACATTTTTTTACTTAATCTACTGTTCTGTGGGCAAGCTGCCTTATTTTTCACATATAAAAATAGTCTTGGCCGTGACAGCACAGCTCCTCGGAGTTATCTGCAGTTTTCACTGAAGTCGCACGGATGACACAGTAACAAGATCAGAGAAGCGCTGCCATGCTGTAGTGAACAAACTCGAGTTTGCATACGCATAACAGGATCAGACTCAGCCCCTGCTACAAAACACTGAGTGGGACTTGTCAACGCGTGGGTGAGATTTGTGGAATCCCAGTGTGATCTCTGGGGAAAGCCGTCAGACAGAGACAAGGCTTTGAAATACCCGGGGAGGCCTCAGGGAGCCAGGCCTCATATATGAGGTCATCAGGGAGCATCTGGCTCAAGACTCACTGGTGTCCCTCATGGATGATTTATTGAAGGGAGGCTCGGCAGGGGCCTCAAAAATGTTTTTTGGTATGATGTCTGGGGTCACTGGCTGTATGTATCAATATGTATGATGCATCAAACGTAAGCCACGCATACCTGTGTAAAGTTCGCTCAGGCTGGGTTCAGTCCATCTACTGTATATATCACTTTCCTGTGGAAAATGAATATGTCTTCAGGAAAATGAAACAATCTTCAGATAACGTTTGTTTCCAGCGTTGGCTTGAAAATCAGATGAATATCACTGTCTTCAAAGCAGCTGGAGTTTGAGTTGGAATTAATGTTATCTGCTAAATAAGAAGTTCTAGAAGTACACAAGCTATATTATTGCTGCAACTATCTGGTTGTAATAATAGTCAATGGAACATTTGGCATTTTAAGAGAAGCAAAAACGGACATTGTTTTATGAGACAGCCACAGTGTTCTAGGGGTTGGTTTGGTTGTTACAAGACGCCAAACATTTCTTATCCTTTAAAAAATATCTATCACCTTTCAAAATGATCAGACTTTCAAGAAATCTGTTTTATTGCAAATGATTAAAACATCAAAAACAAACAGAAGTATTCACACCCTTTGCTGTGGCTCCAAATGATGGTCAAATTATGGCCATGTTTGCTTTAATGTTTTTTCAGATGATCCTAGAACTTGACTGGAGTACCCCTCTGTCAAATTAAACTGACCGGACATAGTTTAAAAAGGTACAGATGTGTGTGTATAAAGTTCTCAGGATAAAAACCAAGACAGTAAGTTTAAGGACATTTATATAGAGAGAGCTAACTGGACTATTAAATAAAGCCATTTATAAGTCAAATTACAAGTCTCTGACTGTCCTTGAGTGGCCCAGACAGCATCTAGACTTAAACCCTGGGGAGACCTGATGATAACAGTTCACAGTCTGTTCACATCTAATCTGATGAAGCTTAGGAGGATCTGTCAGGAAGAATGGGATAAACTTTCCAAATCCAGGTGTGAGAAGAATGAAGAGACTTACTCAGTAGGACTCAAACTGTAATTACTGCCACAGGGGCTTCTGCAAAGTACTGAATTAATGGCCTGTATACTTATGTAAATTTAAGTTTTTAAATTTTAAAATGATCTAATCACTTTTGTAGCGACCGGCTCACGCTGCACACAACCAAGGCACATGACTACCAGCCGCCAATCAGAATCCCCCAGATTTTCCCCAAGCAGTGCAAACCCAGCCGACAGGAAAAACATATAAAGATGGCTGAAACACTGTTTTGTGTGTGGTGCAGTAGTGTGGTGTGAGAAAAGGAGAACCGAATCATCAGTCATCTGCAAAGTCCGTCTTGTAGTGCTGCCGGCTGAGTTTCCTCTTCCCCGGGATCTGCGGTTCAGATACCTCAGTGGATTGTTTATTCCCAGTTGGATTCCGTCCAGCCGCGGCCGATATTCCGAACAGACTGACTCACCAGCAGGATACGGGCACTGGGAGTCTATGTAAATATTGTAAATATTCTCCCTTTTTTTATTTCTATATGCGATCAGAGACGCTCTGGGTTGGTGGTGGGTTTTGTTTTGTTTTGGCTGGCTGGCTTGGCAGGATCCACGGCAAGACCCGGACCGGTAATGATTTCCTGGCCTTGACTCTGCTGACAGGTGAGAAGCTGATGGCAACCCTGACTTTCAGAAGAAGTTCTGTGCTGCCTTTTTGCCAGAGGACTCTGATGATGAACTGGCAGAGAGAGTGAGGACCAGGGTTCAGGGGATCAGGAAAGCATCAATTCAATTCAATTCAACTTTATTTATATAGCGCCAATTTACAACATAAGTCATCTCAGGGCACTTCACAGTGT
>JAUYWH010000022.1:1087570-1131966 GCA_034779795.1 Ctenopoma multispine | reverse complement strand
TGTGTGTGTGTGTGTGTGTGTGTGTGTGTGTGTGTGTGTGTGTGTGTGTGTGTGTGTGTGTGTGTGTGTGTTTGTGTCTGTGGTCCTGCCAAAGAATTCCTGAGCTAGAAGCTGTGAATCAGCAGCAGCAGGAGGATGGATCAGACTCCACACAGCACCATCTGGATTCTTTGTGCACCATCACTGAATCAAAAAAGCTCTAACTGAAAGAATAACATCTGAAACTTGAAATGGTGTCTGCAGACAGCAACAGTGATGGTGTTTACCAAAGTTTAATGAATGGAATGGTGTTTTCCATGCCAAGATGTGAAGTATCAAACTAAACTGTAGAGCTTTCAGAGGTGTGCTGACCTACAGCCTGAATGCAGACACACACCAAAGTAGGAACTTCTCTTCATGCTCTAGTGTGGTGTGTTATTTATTTACTACATATGTATTTAATTGGACAACAGCTGTAGTTTTGATCATGCTAAATCATTACATATTAGAAACATGATTTCAGATTCATGCAGGCAAGAATACCACAGTATCTGAAGCATACAGAGAATTCAAAAGACTTAATAAACTCAGTCTTGGTATGAGAGATCTTTTTGTTTGCTAGATTCTTTGCTGCTAATTGACTGTGGCAGCTTGAATGTGGACAGCGGTTTCTCACTCCAGAGACTTCGACAACAGCTTTGTCCGTGCCAGACGAATAAAGATGCCTGGCTACCATCCACCAGCAGGTCCGTCACATGGGGGCTCAGACACGACTTCTTTGCTGTGTGTGTGCAGCCTGTTCCACAGAGGAAGACTTTCTGTGGGTCGAGTAATGAACCTGCCTTACGTGTCGCACTTGCTAACATTTTATCTTCCATCTATCTTCACTACTTTGGAAGTCTTACGTTTAGGCGTGTGTATAAAACAAAATCTCTGACTATGATGCCCAGTATACCAGTATATCTATTACATCACAAGTTGGGAGGGGCCAGGAGATGTGTTGATTCTGTGGTTGGCTTGGGCCTCAGTCCTCCACACATGCTCAGTAGGATGGTTAGCTGTTTTCCCAATCTCACTGCATTTTAATGTGGATGGAGGTAAATGCTGAAACCACCTGGTGCGTATACATGTTCAGTTTGCATTTTTAGCTATAAGGCTGTATGTAGACATAGTAGCAGTTTCCACACTGTCTCTGAAAAGCCTCAGTTTAAAGCACTATGTACAGTAGGTTAATCATTCTGTCCTACCACTGGGAACTGGGACGTCCTTACTGCAACACATGAGCATGCAAAACTGGTGGCAGCATGGGGTCAAGCCTGACACAAGAATTTGGATCTGTACCTGAATCTGACTTACTCCTGGATGAATTTGTAACTAAACTTAAAGAATATTTGAGGACTTTTTTTGCACTAGTTTTCGTCCCTGTGCCACAGCTAAGCTAATAGGCGTAACGTGTCAAAGAGCTCCCAGAGTGCTGGTGCTTTCCTCATGATAAAATATTTAAGCTGTTTCCAGAACAGCAGTTAGTGCTCCGGCCAAAAAAAGCTGGTCTTTTTATTTTTCAGTATAAAATAATCCCGTTCATCATATTACATGAACCTGAGGAGATGTCAGACGTCTCACTGCTGTTTGGAGACGTGGGCTGCTCATGCATGTTTAAAACTCAGCATTCCAGTGATTATTAAACTGAAGCCTCCTCTTTTACTGTCTACTAAAGGGGAAGGGGAATCTCTAAAACAGATTGACAGATTACATTTTTATAGCTAGAACACAAAATCACCACTTTCTCAAGACACTGAAAGACTGCAGTGTGTCTTGGCACGATAAGCCGGTAGCTTGATTGATTATCTTCTTTTTTGTGTCCAGGCAGAGGGCCATGTCTCTGCGGCTGGTGGTGTTTGAAGGATGAAAGTTCAGTCTGGAGCCCTGTGTGGTCCTGCAGATCCAGAAGCCTCCACTCTGGCAGCCTCCTCCTGCCTCGAGCGCCAACATATATCTTCCTGAAGTTCATCTTTTATTATGAGAAATGGTGGTGGGAGTGCATATCTTCACAAACAGTAATTATGTATATGGAGAGCTGTGGCTCCTTAAGCATCAAAGCATTGGCTAATCTCACTTTTGTCTTGAACACTGCAGTTTTTGAAACTCTTTCGCACTCTGACCAAATATCTGTGGTTATCACACAGCAGCAGGATGGATGAGTGTCTCCAAAGTGAGAAAGTTACGCCTGTGGCACAGTAGTAACTCCATTCATTATTTAAATCTTCTGTATCTAAGGTAGACTTCTTAAATGCTACTGCACAGCAAGCGAGTATCTAGTGCTCACAGATTCAAACATTTTACTGTGGAATAAAGCGGCTGTGCTCAGGATGAGTCCAGCACCATCAGAGATGTTGCTGCATTTTTGTTTTCAGCAAGACTCAACATTACATTTGGAGCATCACACGTGTGTCTGTGGGGGGGTGGGGGGGGTGGGGTTTACAGTTTAGCCTCACCATCTAAACAATCATTTATCCAAACCTCAGTATGTTAGACTTAACTTAACTTAGTAAAGTGTATGTAGTACTGTTTTCAGGGAACTGTCTTGTCACCATGTCTGTATACTCTATAAACATCAGATTATAGACTCAGTCAGGCATCATGTCACCTCCAGAAATTCTCAGATGACTCTGCATTGGTCGTTCTCATACAAAATAATGACGACCAGTTTTACAGAAATGAGAGATTGTTAACTCTTACAAATTTATGGGAGTTCACATGGATCAAAAATGTTATTGTTCAGACATTACCCAGGCTGTGGTTGTTTTTACTGAGGAAAGTCCTTTGAGATTAGCAGGACATTTTTAAATACTTTTTATCAGATCGTTGTGGCTAGTGTTTTGTTTTGTGGGGTCATAGTATCACTGTCAGTGACAGGAATAGGATCTGTTACAGGGTTAACACCTGATTCTTCAGAGACGGTACGTTCCAGAAGGAAAGTTAAAGCCCTACTTCAGTTTGATGGTCATCCCTGTTTAATGCCTTGCGTGTTTTGGAAAGTGTGATGAATTACTGATTTAGGATGCCATGGTGCTCCACAGAACGTTTTAGAAGGTCTGTTTAATTGTATTTATTTCAGTGAAACTTCTGAATGAGACCTCTGTTGATATGGTACATCTGAGTCATAATGTAATATTATAATATATTATAATGTAATAATAATCTTCAGTATTTTATCTTGATTGATCCTCTTGAATATGTTCTCTCCTGTTCTAGTGTGATTGTGGCCTGTGTCCTGTTCTTGTCTATAATTTACTGTAGTAAACTGGTGAACACACATTTGTCGTACTTACATGAATCACAGTATTTGCACTTGCATGTTTTGACGATGGATTTTTAAGTGAGCTCTGGACTGTTCACATCCACAGGTCACCCTGTCCCCTGTTTTCATTTGTAGAAATAGTCCCTATTAACCCTCATGCTGTGTTCATTCCATGTTAAACAATTTAGTGTTCCCGTTCAAAAATGAGCGTTCCATCAAGACCCATCATAAAAATGTAATAAGACAAATTAATATCACTACTTGTTGTGTTAGATATTTTTATTAACTGTGATGATTAACTCAAATGAAATTCTTTTTTTTAATTTATGGCCTGTATGACTCATTGATCTGAGCTCATACATGTTGAATTTGAATTCTAAAAAACTTAATTTCTGGATTATAAAGATGATTGAAAACAGATGAAACATACTGTTTATCACAGACTACTTCATATCAAAGCTTCCATGGAGATTTGTTTTGAAACCATTAAACCATTACCTTAGTAACACCTGTTGTGTTCTGGGTAATATTTTACCTGTGTACACAGGACATTAAAGAACAGCTAACAAGAACAAGAACTTTACAGTGTCACACATTATTATGCAGTCATCTCCAGAGCCCACTCTTCCCTTGGTTCTTTTCAAGAACACTGTCTGCAGGGTTCCTGGTATGAACCTGCATATTCCAGCCATAACTTGTCCTGGCATCACATGTTGCACATACAATCAAGAAACAACAAGCTGTGAACTGGACTCTAGGGGGAAAAGAAAATTATACAGCAAGCAGCCTCTCTTTCCACCGTCTAGCATCAAATCTGCTAAACTGTGTGTGAAAGAAATCCTGTATGTTAGAAGAACGCTGTAGATTGAACTATTATTATTCATTTCTTACTTTAAAACTTTGTCGCCTCTCCCCATCAGCAGGCTGCGCAGTGGATAGACTTTGTGGGTGTTCGGTTACTCCTACAGGCTAATGTGAGCACCCACAGAGAAACCACACTGTGAGAAGACCATGTTGGAAGAACAGCAACATGGTCCAAAAGATAAGATAAGATAAACGATGCATGGACTGATGTGCCTCTGCAGACATTTGCTCTTTAATTATCCCTCACAGTGTGAGCCTGCCTCATGCTTTACTGTGATGTATGTCTTTGTACAGTACGTCCTCGCACTTTGACAGACACTACTTCCCCTTAAATAAAGGTTAAACACATGTAATGGCTATGATAGTTTTTTTTAGTCTGGTCTCAATTACTTAATACTTGCTATAACCAGTCCAAAAAGATTTCAGCATCTGAATTAGTCACAGTTACACAAACGTATCTTTTTTTCATTACGTCTCTTCTACTGCAACAACAGGGATTCACTGTCCAAGACAAACAAAGAGGGACTTTCATACTAATCTATTAGACATGAAAAGGAATTTCTCTTTATGCCCGCCACGTTTTGAGGATCGCGCTGCTTTTCTGAAAGTGGTGGGGATGGGTAATAATGCGACTGATCAAACCCACTGAAAGTGAGACAACAGAAAATTCACACTGCTGAAAGTTTTGTATTGTTAAAGCCTCTAAAGCCAGTCTCAGTGTGAAACCTGCTGGTACAACATGGCAGCCTCTGTCAATGGGACCTCTAATGATGATGATGATGATGATGATGTAGGTAACCCAAACACAGCCTCACAACACTGCTGCATGCTGGGAGATCATTCTATACTGAGGGTCAGAGCGAACATGAGGAATAATTACAGAAAAGGAGAGACCTGTTTCAGTGTTCACATGTGTTTCCAGTCAGATATGAAAAATTGTTGAGTTTGCAACTGGTCAAACGTTTGAGGGAACGAGTCCCCAAATCTGAGCTGCACTGATTTATTTCAAGCCTACAAGTGAATCTGCTGTGATTTGATTAGGATGAGTTGATTTGGCTGAGAAACGTTGCAGTATCAGCCATATGGCACATTCATCTCCAGGAGTGGGTGTCTGACATCATCCTGGGAGCCAAAGACAACAGCGTGTTTCCTCGATGCTCGCATACAACTGCTGGACTTTCTGTACTGCTCATGTTTTTGTTGTAAAACCTTTCTCATGGTTCCAGCACAGACAGAATGGGAGCCTTTTCAGAGAAAGTGAGCTTAATGATCACGGTGAACAAATGGGGGTCAGCAGTTAACAGAAATGAGGAGGCTTAATTGGTGCAGTGTTTGTGTTGTGGTAATGTAATCCATTATTCATACTTTGTGTCTGTGTCATTGCTGCTTTCTGTCGGAGAGGCTGGAGAAACACTCACATACCTAAAAGTTAGGAAGGCTGCATGTGACACAGTGATTAAGACTGTTCCACCCCAGCAAGTACACACTGTTCCCATTATCAGTATCTACCCTCTGCAGGAGGCCACCTGCTGGTGAGGGCTGAGCATTACAGTTTGAACAAATGAATGACTCATGGCCACATGTAAGGTGGGACACTTCAGAAGCAAGCCAAGCAGCGAGGCAGCTGGAGTCACACCGTCCAAAGCATCAAGAAATCACACACAGCTGCCAGAGCCTTGTATCACAGTGCAACAAATGTGTGCACTAAAATCTTCGCCACAGGAGACACATGCACAGAACAAGATAAGTTAAAGGGTGAATGATTTGCACCACCCTACACTCGAAGCGTGTTTTTATTTTATGGGTAAATTCCTGAGGTAATTTGACTTTTCCTGTTAAAGCTATTTCTTTAGATAGCCAGTTCTATTTTCAGTATTTGCTCATTAAGTCCTCATTGATAGCGATGAACTTACTCAAATGATGCTACCAGCAGTTTGTAGAAAAAGCAGGGAAATGCTGTTGACAACTGCTGTAGGACTTTCTGAGTTTAGTTTCTTGATGCAAAGCATCCTAAACCTGCAGGAGTGTCTCACTACATCCCCAGGATGTGGTAGGAAGAGTCTTTTTGATAATGTACAGCAAAATGCACATTTTACTCTACCAACTAAAACTCCCTGTGCTCTGATACGAGAAAAAAAAAGATCCAGTAAACGCCTTCGAAGGTCAACGCTCCAGTCTTCCTGATTATATTCAAGCCCACTGGGAGTGTGGGAAATAAAATGATATGCAGCAGTGTGTAGGCAGCCTTGAATCTGACAAGGTGAGTGAAACAACTTAATATTCCCACTGCACTGCAGAAGAGAGAGATTATGCAATCTATCGTACATTTGGTTGTAAACAAATTCCACTGTGAGGGATTCACTGAATGGAAGGGAAACAATGAGGGGGAAAAGTCCTCGCTGGAGGTCTGTCTGTCACTGGGCTCACAGAGCCTGAAACACAAGAGCAAGAAGGAGAGAGGAGTGACAGGGAGGACATGATTTGTCTAGATTTTGTTTGTATTTTCCTGTCAGACACGTTATCTAAGAACTGGTCTATCACCACTGCTTCTCACTGTGGTCTCACACTGGGAACAAATACTATTCACTCAGTGTCGATATTCTTTGCAGGGCTTTGTCACATTCTGGTTCTGAACCAGGCTTGTAAACTACTAGAGCAGACACGTTTCTGTCAGTGTTAGTTGTGGAGAAAACAAATATCTCCTGCAACTAGATCTCATTCACCGTCCCCTCCAGAAGAACTGGAACAGAAAGGTACATTCGTTTGTATTTGCTCGGCACTTTAAGATCAAAAGATGGATCAGCTTTTGACTGATGGCTTGGTATCATCAGGTGAAGGGCATGTTCCTTTGGGTCAAGGTCTGGTGACTGATTTGGTCGAACTGAACCTGATCCAAGTGTGAAGCTCAGTACACCAGTGATTTCTTTCTTATTCAGGATATTCCGCATTGTTTCACTGGCCATGCACAATATTCAAAGCTTTTCTACGATACACAGTTTGCTGGTTTTCATGTTGATTTATGTTTTTAACAACATATAAAGTCTTCTCAGGTAAAAACCAAGACTGCAACCAGGCTGTAACAAAAGTAGTAATTTAGAGCTTCTCATTGTTTGAACAATCAGTGTCACAGGACACACCACTGCACCACCGTCCCTTCTAACTATGGTCATTGTCCTGCTGCATCACCCAACTTCTTCCAAACTTCAAAATATCCTGGCCCCAAATCATGATGCTCACTCTTCCGTTCTTCAGTTTAGATGACGTTTTCGTGAAGGTTAGATTTGTATCTGTAGCCAATTTAACGCTATGTGCTAAGACAATGCAGAAAGAGGACTGTACCCAGCTAAAACAATGACATGAGATACATCAGGGGGGAGTTAACTAGCAATTCAGTGTAAGCCATTTACATCTCCAACAACTCCTCCACCTTGCTAGACAAAGATGCATGTTTCCCACAATGGCAGAAGAAAACACCAACTTGAAACATTACTTTCGATTTCTCTCTCAGATTCTACCTCTACTCTGTCTTCTCCTTGGCACTTTAATCCAGACCTCTGGAGGGATGTCCAGATCTAACCAACTAGTCCTTACAGGTTAGGGTTACAATTATTTTTCTAATTTGAAAAACAGCAGTCAAGATGCAGTTTACACCAAATCTATTTAAACTGCTGTAATAAAACGTGTGGGCAGCAATTTAAAGGTCTGGAACCAGGACAGGTCAAAGCACTGTAAACCAGTTGGCTGCAGGTAAACTAGAAATGGTTAAATCATTAACTGATGTGTCTAAAACAGATGTCGTTCCTTCTGTGTACACAGGCTTTTTAGTCATCTGTCCAAAAGATGCTAATGTTTTTCATCAAAATCCACAGTTCTGCTATTTGTCTGCTGTGAGTCCAGAAAACCTTTATCTCGGACAATGTACTGTGTCTATTCTAAGTACAGTTCAATTATTCACTGCACAACACACTTGCCAGTCATCAGAGACAGGAAGGCCACAGTGAGACAATTTACGGCTGGTTTAATTCCTGCTGTAAGTGACTGATTGAGCCTGAGTCACTTTGAAACTTGTCCAACATCACTCTGACACATTTAGCTTGACCGCAAACCTGCAAGCTCTATGGTCTACCAACATTTAGTCAAAGTCTGGCCAATAACCCTACGATTAAGGCACTTCCACGGTAAATTTGTTCCTAGTTATTTTGTGACTGTGCCAGAAATTAGTCCTTAAAACTACTTAATGAAACATTCTCTGTAGACCTTTTGTTAGGACTTTTGTTATATGAGCCCTGGGGCGTAACAAACACTTCACAAATCAGGCACTGAGTCAATACCATCAGCTCTGTGTTTTCTTTAAATATCAGCTTTCTCTGTGAGCGGCAAGGTCAGCAAATGTGGTTTGGAAAACAATAAAACAACGGTATTGTACATTTCCAGATGATGGATAGACATAAACAACAGTGCTTTCAAACAGCTTGCCAGCGAATACATTTCCCATACAGGCTTGGATCGAACACAGATCCCGTCCTCACATTATGCAAAGCCAGCCAGTAATTACTCACTTCGTTTAAACACCTGAGGAAACTCTAATTCAACTGTCAGATAGAATTTACAATCTAGATCGCTCCTTGTTACACTGCTTCCCCATTTGGCAAGTTGTACCCACTTACTTGGACACTGCCAGGAGGCCATAGTGTCCATAATGTTGCTCAATAATGATCTTTTTTAATCTTCAGTTGGGAGATTTCACACTGAAGATTCAAAGACCTTTGTCCACTGATTTTTCTCTGGGAGAGTTATGTTTATATAAAGCATAACTGGAGGACATTTCACTGTGTGATAAAACCACGTACCACGTGTTTTAGGTATTCTTACACATTTCCAAAATGATTTGGACTCAAAGTTGTTATTCATTATGTCCACATGTTAATGATTTAGCTTGTGGATGCTGATGACCATACATGTGTGAGTCATCAAAATCCAGCCATTAATTATTCGCTGGATCAGTCAATCTGGATCGGTGGTGGACTGACCTGACATTGGCATCCATGCCAATAGGGTTAAAAAGACTAAAACAGGCAAACTTGAAGCAGCAGAGGCCAAGATATCATGATTTCTATTCAGAAGCATGGCTCAAGGTCCAAATTGCTGATCCACTCTCAAACTCCACACCTGCTATTTATGACGCAAGTCTTCTGTTAAAAAGTTCATCAAAATTAGCCAAACTTATTATTTTTAAATTAAATTATTATTTGACTTGTTAAACTGAACTTTGTGTAGCCTAACGATCATACAACACTCTTCATGTCATCTGTGCTAGTAAAATACATAGAGCAGGGATCATTTGTTAATTCACTGTTTTCAGGGCTGCTTCCAGTCGAAGCAGCCAGACAACAAGCACTTGACAGGCTTGGCCTCAGTCCAGCTGAACCCTGGAAGAGGAGGCAGGCAAACAGCCAGGGTACCGCGTTTAATGAAGTTTAGTGTATGGTGTCTTTGTCCCGTCAAGACAATACACTGTCTGCTTGAAATTATGCTGACGTGATGGGCTCTCTCTGCTTCTGTAGTTAGACATGTTTAGGGATAAATATTATTCTACAACAATGCAAAATACCGTCACATTTTCCACACACACCCGCTGGCCACATTTAGGGTCTCCAGTAGTTCATTATAATTTCACTCATGTATAATGTGACAAAAAGCACGATGTTACTGAAATGAATACATTAACTAGCATTATTAATAGGCACATTAGTTTAATTGGTTCTGTGTCATATCGTGGTGATTACGAGAGACCAGTTAAAGTGGCTTTTCTCTTGGTTTAAGCTTTTAACACCTTGGTACAGCATGTTCACTTTTGTGTTTAGCTACTGAAAAATCATTAGAATTGTGGAGAACAAAACAACAGTACACATGCAAATAATCAACCACTGATGGACAAATGAGAGCTGCTCGGTGTCATCGTGTAAGAAGACGCGACCACGGCACAGCTGCTTGTTATGACGGCAGTTTTTTTGTTGCTCAATCAAAAGCTGAACTCTGCTACCGCGCTGCTTTGTTCCAAAAGTATGGTTTGCTTGCAAAGTGAGGAACGAAAACAAGAGAAACACACAGAGAGAGTCGAAGCGTTCACGCCCATTGTCCACCCACGCAGGTGCTCCTCATTGTGCATGATTACTGTAGACTTCTTCTCAGGACCGGGTGGGTGTACACAGAGTGGGATGACTCTCTTATTAGCTGTGCTCACAGCAGTTCTGAATAAAGATGAAAGTCCTTTTCCACTTTGCAGTGTCTGATTGTCTAGTGACAGTGATTAAATGCCGTATAGCAGACTCAAATCAGCTCGTGACTTGTGTGTGTACTGTCCCTAATCATAACACTATGTTGCATGTCCATGTAAAGACGTATAACAACTGAAAGTATGTAAATATGACTACATTGTCAGTCAGTTAGTTCTTCTTCTTGATGATGGTAGACAGCTCACAGTCTCAAATCATACTAGTCCTTACTACAGCTGCTGCAGCTACACGTGTGCTACAGTGCGTGGGGTTTCTTCACCGTTCTCACTGTCCTCTTCAGGCTGAGTGCTGATTTGCTACAGTGCTGAAAAACCAGTATTTACCTCAATACATCTATTTCACTGGAATTAATCTGAGGCAAATGTCATAATTTTCAACTTTGGCTGAACTCTCGTGATGGGGTTAACAACAAGTTTGGGAATCATAGTTATTAGAATGCAGTGCCACTCTGATGGTCACCCTGTGTTGTCACTGGAATTCATCCTCTGCACATCATAAATGTCATGGCAACCCATGTAGCAGCTGCTAAGATGAATCACTCTGAACCAAAGTACTGGACCAACCGACATGTTTGTACAGCTTACCATTTCAGACATGTAGTCTCCAAGACTGAAAGCCCAGGTAATTCAGGTAGCTCATGTTCCTTCACAGAATTAGTAGTAATCCCCTAGTACAACGGTTTCTTTTTGTTTGTAGCTCTTCTGAAGTACACGAGTAAACAAAACAGTCACGAACAGAACTTCTAAATCCAAAACTGAGTTAAATGTCTGGGATTCCCCACCAGTCAGTGAAGAACATGTTGCAGTAAATGGCACTGCTGGATGAATGGCTGAGTCTCCCCACAGATATTTGCCCCAAATTGTTATTTAACACAATACAATTGCCATCATAAACCAAGCTGAAGCAGTAAAGCAATTTCACCTCATCTTCAGACCCATCTAATGAACTACCTCAAATACGGCACCGGTAGGAAGCTCTACGCTAGTATGAAGGATCAGTGAAGCTGATAATATAAGAATCAGAAAACTTTATTCATCCTGGAGGAACTTACATTACGACTGCTGTTACACAAGACAAAGACATCACACAAAGACTCATCAAAAAAGAACAATACAGCATAAAATACAAAGTGCAGAGTAACACGTGTTAAGTACAAGTGAGACTTAAATATATTGCACAGGTTGATAGAATCAATGCTTGAGCTGTTTACAAGGTAAAAGACAGGAGGCTGTGATCCTCTTAGGTCCACTACCAGTTCTTTTGTCATGATGATGTTGAGCAGCAGCTGATTCAGCTCACACCAGTCAACAAAGCTGTCCACAGTCTTCCTGTATTCCATATCTTCCCCTTGCCTGATATATGCAACTATCACTGAGTCATCTGAGATGTTCTGCAGGTGGCAGCCCTCCGTGCTGTATCTAAAGTCAGATGTGTACAGGGTGAAGAGGAATGGAGATAAAACTGTCCCTTGAAGATGGTTTTTAGTGAGTTACTAAGCTAAATATGTGGCTCTGTCATTATCTAATATGGACCGGACTTCAGAACACACATACCTATGGGAAAAGTGGCACTCAACGGAAAATTCCATTAACTACATGACAGAAGCAGCATCTTTAACTAAGGTTTTCAATACATTTAGTATGAGAAGTAATGAATTGAAAGGGAAAGAAACAGACCTCTGGTTGTTGTAGGATTTATTCGGTGTTATAATGAATGCATAGTACTCATTTTTAATGTCAGCACAAACCCCCAGACCCAAAAAGTCCAGCTTTTAGGACTTCACTGTTATTTTTGCCAACATTCAATCAACTCAAATGGTTCAAATGCTGGCTGACATAGAAAAGAGGTGGGATTACATCACATTTTCAGAACAGGCCTGCAAAATACAAGTGATACACTCAGAGCCTTAATTAAAGGTAGACTGCACCAAACCTTTCAGCCACATTCAAAAGCAGCACACCAGATCAAAGGCTTGAGCTAATTAGCACGGACACTGTTAATGTAGCTCGTCTTTCACAGTTTCATTCTGAATGTGTCCAAACAGCTTTCTGGATAAGCACTCAAATGCTTTTCATGGTGTTCAAAATGGCCCTTTTAGTCTGTAGTCCAGTCCTACTTCCTACAACTTTTAAACAGTAACAGACATAATGAAAAACACGTCCGAAAGTCACCTCAGCATCACCTGTCATTTCAGGTGCAGTGAGCAGCAAAATGGAAAATCACAGAAAAATTAGTAAAAGAAACCAGCCTGGGCCACAGTCACATCTGTTTAAATCATTAAACAAATCAGTAAAGAAGTCAAACAGTGACGTTTTACAGGATATTACAATACAAGCATAATGTAGCACAGTAGAATGTTTTAGGAGACATTCAAACTAAAACGGGTTTAATTAACAGTAGAAACACACACACACACACAAATACGTGTACAAAGGTCATTTAGTATTCAGTCCATGTTTGATGGAAAGTCTTCAGTAGTGTTTTATGGAGGCTGTGATATTGTTCCAGCAGCTGCATTAATTCTATTGATCCATTTTGTCTGCTTCTACACAAATGCTGTATGTGTAAACATCATTAGGAGAAGTTGTGAATGTACAACTACAGCAAACCCACATAGAGCTCCAGTGCACAGGCCTGCGCATTAATCAGTGAGAACCGTTCAGACTTTGATCTCTAGATGACGGGAGCGCTGCGAAGGCAACATCCGTTTTCAGGAGTCTGGGAATGTTAAAGTGCTCAGAGTCACACGTGTTAGTGTTTTAGATTTGTTCAGGCCGAAGGGACAAAACGCCTGCTGTAAATAAACTGCACTGTGAACTGTAGATATCAGATTATTAGGTACAAAACTCCATCGGAATGATAAAACATGTTTAGTGTTAAACATCACCACGGGATTATGTTTTAAAGGTACACTGTCACCTCTGTGAGCGGATAAGAAATACACTTTGCATGTCTCAGTAAGAGCATCAAACCTCTGTATCACTTCATGGACTATTAATATATCATGTTCTTAACAAATGACATTATTTCATTTCCTGAGATGAAAGAGTATCTCCCTAAAATTCTTCCCTGAACATACATTAAACATAAAACCCATCTTTCTCCAACTCATTAAACTTTTAATACCCGAGGACAGCGCTATTGTTTCACTACTTTTTTGTTAGAATGTTTTACTCTTTGAATGATTAGTCCCTTTGAGAAACTGCCAACATGCATATAAAAATGGAAAAGTTTTCTAAAGCTTGTGAACTTGTGAAGTGCAAACAAGCAGAGCTTAACCCCTCATTGAAGTGCACAATATAAAGTTACTATAGTGCCTTTAAAAGTCCCAGCTGTGACATGTCCCTCACACAGCAGTGAATCTCGATCCTGCAGAAGCAGAGCTGCACATCATGCTGGTCACCGGCAGTGACGACCCCTCCCCCTCCAGAGCCTCTGCCCCAATGAGGCCCTGCTGGTGTAAGTTGAGGATGGAGTCCGCGATGATGCGGGCTGTTTTTTTCTGATATCCACCGGATGTCACCATAAGTATGGGGATGCCGCGTCGCCTCGCAGCCCTGAACACGATCTCGTCTCTCTTTACAATCCCCTGGCAAAGAAGAGGACACAACTGTCAGTCTATCCACATCTTCGCATAGCACTCATCGTTTCTGTGAAGCTGCAGGCTAACGTATCTACACTCTCTGCCTCCCCCGAGTACAGAGGAGAAGCCAGAAAGAGGCCTGATTGTTACCACAGTTTTTAGGAAGACACAGACGCAAGGGGCTGTTTGTCTAGGGACTGAGAGCATGAACAGCTTGTGTCTAAAATCTCATTTAATTTGGAGCAATTTGCAGCACAAGGACTGATTGTGAACATTATTAGCTATGGCAGAAACACATGTTCAACCAGAACATTAAATAAGAATTATTAAAGCTGCACTAACCAAGAGTTTTGTTGAGGCCGTTTACCAGCCTAAATCACAAATTACCTCTGTGCCACACATCAGCGCACCATTCCCACCAACAGAATCTGCAGATTTCACTTATTTGCTCCAATTATTCTGTGAGAGTTGTAGTAAATCTCTGCAAACAGGAGGTATTAAATCCAAACTGTAATCGTTGGAGCCAGCTGTCAATATGCTTTCAGGCTTCCTGATAAATTAGCGTCAGTATCTGAAGCGCTCACATGAGCCGACTCACTTCTACATTCAGACACATTTTCCACCATCACAGCAGAGCAGAGCCGAACAGCAGAGTGAACAAGGAAGTGCATCTGTCACTTCCATGGAGTTAGCTTATTAACAAACGGGGTCTAATCCAACAGTCCTGAATGAGATAACGCCCAGTTTTATGTTGATTATATGATTATGATTATTTTGGTTGGCGGCTGTTGTATAAATTGTGCTGTAACTAGTTCACATGCAAGGATGTCCAGAATCATATTCTAATATTATTACGCATGAGTCAAGTGGATGTTTGTTTGGGTAATAACAATGGCAAGAATAGAACATATAACATGAGGTCACGGTGACCTTTGACCTTTGACCACCAAAATTTAATTCATCCTTGAGTACAAGTGGGCATTTCTGGTAAATTTGAAGAAAATCCCTCAGGACATTTTTGACATCTTGTTTCACAAGTAAGCGACATAAAAAAAATGCCTCCACACCAGTGACAGCCGTCGCTGGAGGCATTATTTTTTATTCATTTAAAAAGTAACTGAGTAAGACGAGCACACAGCAATGTTATCCACAGCAGGTACAGTACTTGTGGTGATATGGAGAGTCCTCCGAGTGGGTCCCCATCCAAGATGTCTGTCCCTGCATTGTAGACAATGATGTCAGGTCGCACCTCATTCAGAGCCCCCTCAGAGTGGAGCTCTACTTTCTGAAGGTACTCAGAATCTTCAGTGCCCCAGTCCAGCTCCACCTTCCTTTTTATGGCTCCTGAAATACCAAAAAGCGGAGACGGGAATTATACATCCGAGATCCACACCATCAAGCCACAGAACATACAGAAGCTGCCGTCAATAAACCAGCCATTATGGAACAGCAGCAGTCATTATGTGCTCGATCCACAGGCCTCATATAGATTAATACTTGCTGCAATATTTCATGCAACTCTGGCAGAAGGGAGGAATTTCTGATGACTGAATTCTTGGTGATTGAGTTTCTCTATCTCCAGAATACACAGATATGCAGTAGAGTAGTAGAGCTGTAGTTAATTAGTATGTACATTTTAATCATGCAAATAAAGAAAGAGGTTAATTAGGAGACCTTTATGTTTCAAAGTCCAGACAGAATTAAGCTGCCCAAGCAGGGAAGAACAATGTAAAAGCATGTTAAACAGAGTTCTTGGTAGTTTTTCAAGTCTAGTCCTTAGTTAGTTTCTCGTGAAGCCCCGAAATAAAAAAGCACCAAAAAATTGTTGGCTTTGGTCTTTGAAGGTAAAGGAAATAAATGTGTCATAGAGGAAAACTGTCAAGCAGAATAAGACAGTGAGGGTTTTATCTTAAACAGGCCAGAATGTACATTTATTTCACTTTCTTAAGCAAAGTGAAAAAGAAAAACCTAAAGTGTCTTGAGGTCACGTAATTGGAGAGGGAGATAGCAGAAGAATGAAGAGAATTTTAAAGGGACTATGGTTAAATGCTAACATGTCCCTGTCACATCACCTTGAATGTACTGACAGATTAGTTGGTGTAAAAGTCATGATTATGTTGTTGCATGGACGGCTACATAGCGGATTTCCTGCCGAGTGTTAATAGAGTGAGTGGTAGTGTTGAGGGAAATCACCACATAATTAAAGTAGCACTGAGTGGTGTCTAGGGGCTGGAAGTGGAGGAGGCAGACCCCCCCACACACACATCCCTCACCCCTTGCACTCCAACCACAGCCACCAACAAGCCTGCATGAGGGAATGAAGAACCAATTTTGACGCCAGACAGTATCACATTAAGACATAAGAAAGATCACAAACTGCAAACACGCGTCCAAATGTATTGATGCTTAGCAAATTACTATGAAATTGAAGCTTATAAACTAAAGTTTCAGAAGACGATTCATGGTTACTTTACTTACTTTTGGCATATCCATCCCCAGGATAGATGTAGCGGTTATACATGTCCATGATGAACACCCGCCTGTCATCCAAGAAGTCGCGCTCGTGTCCATTTCCCTGTAACAGAGCAGAAAGACAACTTTCATCCATCGTCTCTGCTTCTCTACACATCATCCAGCACTGACAAACCAAATCACGTAATTGGATTTTCCGCTCTTGACAATGCCTCATTTCTGTGTCATACAAAGCAGCCTTGCATTTGACAGTCCGCTACGTCACTCGACTGTGCCAAGGTCCAAACAAGTGTCACTGCTACCTGCGACTATGCTGACTGATAGCACCAGATGAGGGCTAAATAGTCTTGTCATCTTATAGTAGGCATTAAATGTTTAAAATGAATCACTTTTTCCATCCCTCCATTTGTCACCTGAACTGTCTGGCTGCCGTCAGGAGATGAGGCATAGCACCACGTTAAATATTACTGGATGAAAAGCAAGACGAGGCAGTTTGATGTTAGATGAACATATTCCCAAAGTGGCTGTACTGTATAATCCACTGTTTAATGCTTTGCAAAAAAAAAAACAACACTTTTCTGATGTGCGGTCTGGCTGCTCCCACTATGGATCTGAAGTAAAGATTAAATAATATAAAGCTGATTCCAGCAATTAAAGAAATAGCTCAACATTTTGGGAAATGTTTTCTTTATTACTAAGGCTGAGATGAGGTCATCAATATCAGCCTCACTGTTTGCACGTTTAGGAAGCAAATTAGTTTCACTAGAATCTAGCTGGAAAACAGCTGACTGACTATGCCAGATGTTGACTTTTGTGGTGACATCACCCATAAGGTTTCTTTCTGATGACTCTTCATGTGAATCCTGGTTGTGGAAGCTACGCTGCACCACTACTCCAGTGGTTGCTAAGACTGACAGCAGGCCCCAGTTCATTCATTCATTTTCTCCATTCAGTTGTGTACAGAAATCCATAGCGGCTGGGTGTCATCACAAGGTTATATAGTAAATGTAGAGAATTCAAGCTGTGGAATTATCATCGGCTGAATCCTGCACTGAGGCTTCATATACACTTACTTCAGAAACTGAAATCAACGTTGGTTGTGAATGCTCCAGACTATAAATCATCTCACATGCTGCCTGAACTCCTGCTGCCTCCAGTCTTATTAGTCGTATCCTCTGCCCAACATATGGTACTGTGCTGTACAATAAAAGCTGTTTCGCTGCCATTTGCTTGTGTCAGCCAAAAGCTTCCACAGCAGACTTCTAACAGGCATTTCAATCTTTCCATACCTCCTTCAAATCTGGCCTAAACATCATATTTCTAGATGGACGCATTAGATACGCTGAATGCAGAGATGGATGATGGATGGTTTGTATTATGATTTCGGTGTCGGTTTCAGACGCTACACCCGTGTTAATCGTTGTTGATGCAGTTTTGTGATTCTCGTTGGATTCCGTTATATCTTAGAGCATTTCTATTATGTTGTGTGAAAAATGAAAGTATAAAAACGTTTAAGCTTAGCAAGACGTTTGGTCACTACAAACACCCGTTTCAGTGTTCCTTGTTATAGATTCTCCAGAACTCATACAAAAATGTGATACTGCTACACTTTCTAACATCTACCTCCAAAATCTTTCTCAGTTGGGTTTAGATCTGGTGCTTGAAGGCAAAAGCATCTCACTGACATCATTTCACAACCATCAAATCATGAAGTAGCAGTTTGCTGTTTCTCAACTCATCTATCAGGATTTTTTCATCTACTGTATGTGCAAATAGAGTGGACGAAATATTAGAAAAGCATTTTGATATAATTTGGCAAAATGCATCAGTACTACCTCACAGTCTACCACTGAAGTGAGTCAATACACAAAGTGAAGTAATACTGGAGTTTGTAGTGTTTCCATACGGTATGACATCTTTGGAAATTTACCTCATAAAAAACATCCTCAGGGTATATTCACACACACACAGCTCACACTGTGTATATAGCTCTTAATGGAATGTCTGTGGGTGAATAAGTAATAGAACTATCTGGTCCATAATGGCAGTTTACATGAGAGCAAAATCACAGCCATGTTTCACCCATGTTACAGGGTGTCAGGGCTGTAATTAGCATTTTACTGCACATCCAAAATATTTTCTCTCTGCCCACTTCATCCATCAGCTGAGGTCAGGATCATTTCAGGGCCATCACAGAGTCCTTCATACAGATCTCTCTTCTGTGTCTTTTGTTCTTCTTCATGAATTATTTACTCAGCAGCTGTATTGATCCCCTGCTTGTGTCAATAGGTAAAGGTGCATCATTACCAGTGAGCCATAGTTTAAAATGAATAACGGCCCATTTTTGGCGAAGTTCCCATTTGAGACATCATCAATGTTAACACAGCTCTCAGGGATAATTGGTAGCAGATAAAAGTCATTATGTTGAAAACACAAAGTAAGAGTACAATATGATAATCAGACAAATGTGTTGTTTCATTTCAGTCTCAGACTGTTGTGTATGGGTTCTTTGAAGGGTGAGACATTTTCCTTGAACTGGCACAAATATTTCATCTCTTCTGTTTTTAAGTCTGGATGTCAGATTGTGCCAATATATACAAGAGACTTTACTTTAACACAAAATCCAAGACTTGGTGAGGCCTTGCACATGCAGAGATTGTACGTGATTTACAGTGGCTACAGATGAAAATGACTCTGTTGGTAGTTTAGTCTAATTTGCAAGTGCTATGAATGAATTCGGGTTGTACATGTGAGTAGTAGTTTTGGTGTCAAATGAAGGACCGCATTAGGCAGGGGTGGCTGTAAAGAGATATCTTGTCATCAATGTCAGCTTCTAAGCACAATGCACATTGACAAAGAGAGAGGTAATGTTATTGGCTCACCTGATGAGCATCCAGATCGATGATCGTAGCCCTGGAGATGCCTTCCACTCTCTCAAACAGAAACTGAAAGATGAATGAGAAATTAATGAGAGAACGCTAGAAAGCCACTGTTGGTTCTCTTTGTCGTCTCCGTCTCCACTTTTCTGAAGGTATCCCCAGCTGTGGACATGTATGATTCCAGTTGCAGCTAATGGCCCCCCCAGTATCCCACTCGCCCCAACCACTCGAGGCAGATGGCCGCCCACCCTGAGCCTGGTTCTGATGGAGGTTTCTTCCATTAAAGGGAGTTTTTCCTCTCCACCGTCGCCGTGTGCTGCTCAAGTGGGACAGTTGGGCTTTCTGTATATATTCTATATATGGTTATATTATGTAAGGTCTTAAGTGTCTTGAGATGACTGGTGCTATATAAATAAACTGAATTACAATTGAATTGAATTAAAATGGCGATCTACTCACTAGTGATCATTTCATGTGTCACTATCACATGGAACACACCATGACAAAAAGCTTTTTGTTGGAAATACAGCGCCTTGATGGATATCACATCTTAACTTTAAAACAACACAGCTGACCAAAGTGCTGCACACAGGCGCAGAGAAAAGAGAGAAATGGCAAATAAAACCATAAAACAGTAAAACCAACATCTCAGACAGATTTAAAAGCCAAAGAGAAAAAAATGTGTTTTAAGAGAGCTCTTAAAAACAGGATGTTCAAGGGCAGTTCATTCCATAAATTTGGAGCAGCGACTGAAAACGCTTGGTCACCCCTAATCTTCCTCCTTGTCTTAGGAACAACTAAGAGTGAATGATTTGCCGACCTGAGAGCAAGTGGAGGAGCGTACGGCTGAAGCAGTTCGGACAGATACCATGAAGACATTTAAAAACAAATAAAAGAATTTTAAAATCAATCTGAAAACGAACCAGGAGCCTGTGCAGCGATGCTAGAACTGGAGTAATGTGCTCATGTTTTTTTGTACCTGCTAAAAGCTGAGCATTTTGGACCAACTGTAGTCGGTCAAGTGACCTCTGGTTAAGCCCAACTTAAAGTGCATTGCAGTAGTCCAGACAAGTCGTAATAGAAGCATGGATTAAAATTAAAGTGATGCAGAGAGAAAAATGGTTTCACTCTGGACAGTTGTCTCAATTAAAAATGCTGGTTTTAACCACCGAGCTGATCTGTGCATCAAATTTCATTTCACTGTCCAGTCTGACACCCAAATCGTTTGCTGAGTGTGTCAGGTACTGACTTAAAAAACCTAAGTCACTTTTAACTCTATCACTCGCTCCAAACAACATGACATGCCAACAAAATGCTATGTTATTACGTATGTGTTCAGTGCAAACAATTTAGATGCAGTCCATCCATTACCCCAACTGCTTTTCCTCTTATGGGTCCAGCTGTCATTACGTTATGTGAGAGGTGAGGTACACTCTGGACAGGTCACCCTCACAGGGCTGACATATAGAGAGACAAACATTTGTACCTATGGGCAACTTAAAGTCACCAGTGAACCTAACTGCATGTTTTCAGACAGTGGAAGTAAATTCTAAACCTTATGTCGTTGTTGTTTGTTGTTGTGACTCATAATAAAATCCTGTTAGCTCTGTTCAATTATAACTCTGAAGAAGAGCATGTTCAAGCTGCTTCTGACAATTCCACTGTAAATAATCAAACGTGTCTTTAGCTTATGTTACACAGAAAACAACACTGTTTTGTTCCAAATGTATAATTTAATTTAACTTATTACTGCCTTCCTCAGTTTTCTTCTAGAACTGTCTCATCTTACTGTGAATGTGCAGTCACATTGACCAGGTTGGTTAGTTCTCCCATTAAGACATTCGTTTCTCTGATGGGTTTTCTGCTCTGATTTTCCCTCAGAGGCCTCATTGAGAAAACAACAAACCGTCTTCTGGAGAGCTGTACTGGAAGTTCTTGTATTTTAAAATAAGATCAGTGAAAAATATTGGGTCAAAGTCTGGTTAGGGTTAGGGTTAGGGTCTGGGTCTAAAAACTCATTCCAAAGCTAATTTGAGGCCTTAGCACTAAAGCAAATATGCAAACCCTAACCTTTTCAACACTAGCTACAGTATTATTAGCCAACATAAGCTACAAGTCACACCAGACAAGGTGAGGCTCTTTTTCTTTATAACAGGAATTACTAATAGTTTTTGTTCTTTTATTTTTTCCATTTTAATCAAATAAAACCTCTGTGTTAAACTATTCGAGAGATTTCTCTCATGTGAATGTTTCCCATGGGTTTCACTTATGAAAAACATCCGTCTTACCTTGATGGCCAGAGTAATGTCTGCATAGGCGCAAAAGCCCCCACCCCTGTCGCTGGAGCAGTGGTGGAAGCCTCCTCCTGGGAAACAGAAAATTCACTGCCTCAATGAGAAGGCCATTAGGGAAGCCGAGCAGGTCACTGCACACCTGAGAAGTCTATTATTCAAAATAACCATAATTGGCGATTTAAAGGATGTTATTGACTTTATTGCTGGTTCTAAAAATGGCTGCTGATCCCCTGTGGTACGACAATGGGTGTATTGACACCAGAATGGCACTGTTCAATTGCTAGTAAAATGCCTGAAGAGCAGCATTGTACAAGTAGAGAGACAGAGAGTGAGGATTATAACCATTTTTTTCAGATTAGGAGTTATAGTCCCTATCTGCCCTGCTATGCTCGTGTTCATTAAACTATTCTTTAGAGCAGAATATTAATAATGGCCAGTAAGGCAATGGGTGAAATATGATTATGATTCATTGCCTGGCTACAGTCTTTTATAAAGCCTCTACATCCTCAGTGTTGAGCCACGCAATATGCAGATGTCAGGCGCATCTGAATAGCCTTTATATCTTTATTAAAATCATGTTTATTGATGCAGAACCATCTTACCTCCTGATTCATCAACAGAAAAGTGTGAAGTAGCTGAGTAAGCAGGAGTTACAAAGTAAAATTCTGAATCGGCTGTTTTTGTTCCCTGCTTGGCACAAACCAGCAGGCAGGAATAAAGAATGACCCTGGCTTTTGAGCCAGGGACCTCCTCCTCAATCAGCCGAGCCACTGATGGCAGCGAGTCGAAAAGGAAACATGGCAATAATCCCATCCAAGCAAAGACTGGCATCAACATGAATAAAAAAAACTTTTTACTATTAAATAGTCTGCAGCCTTCCAAGGAAAGAATAAACCACTAGGACTGTGTACAGATGGAAACTGACACCATCATCTACTGTATATCAAGCCTGGTTAATCACACTGACGATCAGCCTACATGCAGATAGTTAGGTGGTGACAATCAGCAAGGGTCGTTTTCACAAGATAAGGATGCATTTTCTGATAGAGAAGATCTAAAATCTTCACGTCTGCAGCTGAGTATTAAGATGGACATAGAGGCTGTGTCAGCATGACGGCACAGATCAGACCCTCTGATCTTAGTGTTCGTGCTCTCAGAGTAAGGGGTTCATGCTGACATTTATTAAAGAAACACGCTCCAAAACATATCTTCAGGGAAAAGTGCTGCTTTTTCACTTCTCCACCTAAACTTTCTTCTGCCAGATGAGGATGAGGCCTTTCTGTGTGGAGTTTAAATGCTCTTCGTAGGTTTACTTTGTCTTCCTCCCACAGTCCAAAGCCCTGCAGGAAAGACCGTGAGTACTTGGGAATGGTTTCTGTATTTTTGTGTCATAATGTGGTGATCTGTCCAGGATGCACTCTGCGGCTCATCCAGTGTCAAAACAAAGTGTTGATAAAAGGCAAATCTACAGAACATACAAAAAGTCAACTGTACCTTAGGATTTGTTCTTACAGTGTCCACTACTGGATGACGCACAGTTAATGTTATGGCTTATACATTTATGGCAATGTTGGAGGAAGAGGGGAAGACCATATTCCACGTAAATCTTGAAGTAAGTAATATTTAAATAAAACCTTAAATTTCCTATTCTGCGTTGTCCGTGCTGGTGTGACATCATAGCCAGACACAGACACGTATAGACAGTGTACATATAAAAACTGTGTGCTTTTAGCTTCCCTGACAACGTTTGTTATAATCCTTTGAAAAGTTCCAAACACTGGTGGCTACTAGCACTGCGGACCTAAATTATGAGTTTTCAACACACCCTTTCCTAAGGTATGTTAAGCTAGTTAACAAGCTGACATATACAGTATAAAACCAGAATGAACATTTTCTTGAACTGCTTCCCAGAAAAAATGTCTAATTTTTGGTCCTGATGCAGATGAACAGTTATGTTGGTAAAAGGCTGGAGTGACAATGCTTCTGAATGTTAGGTTTGATAAGGCATTAGTACTGTAATAACAGCTGAGAAAGGGCATTGGTCCTATTAATTATTAATTCAGTAAAATCACTCATTCATTTACAACATATAGAATTAGCCTCTACGGCTGTATAAATTACCTAAAGTAATTTTGCTGCTAAGTTTTGCTTTTCTTAAAAACACAACTGATACCAATCATCCTCTTGAAACTATTTGAAGCATGAATCACATGAGCCGCTATAGGATTTTTGAAATGCTCACTGCCACAGCTCTTCTATAAAGGGCTCTGAACAGATCTGTGACATCACAATTAGGGCGGGACCAGATGATTCAACTGAACAAAACCTTTAAAATCAACGCAAAAAATAAAATGTTCCCATAAAGGAAAAATCACCATTATGGACATTAGTAGCAATTATGTATACAGCATAAAAAGAATAAGTTAGGGTGTAGTTCCCATTTAAAAGAGAAATGCTCACTTTTTGGTGATGTTGTCATGACAACAGCAATAAAACTGCTAGGTGACCAAAGCTTGTATGTTGATGTTTACCTTTAAAGTACATGAATACTTTTTTAAATACTTCTTTTACTACTTATCATGTGCTATTTTAGTTTGCCCGTTCCATTAACACTCTTTCCCTTCCATATTACACCCGCTGTTAGAGATGCTTTAGCTTTTTAAAATGTTTTGCTAAAGCTCATTGCAATGCAGCTCTATGTGGACTGAAATACAGACGGTACTGGTTACGTCTTTGGAATTGGAAATGGTTCTGTTCTCACCGGGCTAAATCAAAAGTAAACAAACGTCAGATGCAGTCTGGTTAGATACAACACATCTTCATCAGCGTGAGAGAATAAAATTGAATCCGTCGACAAAAATGGAAACGCATGGGCCTGACAAGCAGAAGTATTTGGGCCCCTACAAGTTAGCCAAGATGCTGGTGCAATCAGAGACTCAAAAGAAGGAACTTGGTTCACAAGTACAGGAGTTGAAGAGTCAACTTAAAAGTGCCAAGACCTGCTGTGATGACCAGAAGGAAAAGGCCAAAGAGCTTACTGCCAAGCTGGAAGAGCAGAGCAAAGAAACAGAGTGTCTCCACCAACAGATGGAGGACATGGATTCAGTTCTGATGAGTTACAGGAGAGAGTGTTATACACTTCAACAAAGAATTATGCACTGTAATGGCATCATCATAGAAGAGGCAGCCACGAGACAAAGTATAAAGAACATGCTTTATCAGCAGCTGAGCAGGGTGACAAAACAGTTGAATGAGGAGAGGAGTTTGAAGAACAGGTTTATGGCTGCGGAGAAGGCGGCACAGAAAGAGGTGGAACGTCTGCAGGAACTAAGCAAAGTGAAGCCTGATGAAGGTAAATATGAGAAAACAATCAAGGAGTTAGTGAGAGAAGTGGAAAAGGTGAAAGCTGAATGCAAAGTGAGAAAAGATAAGAATGCAGACCTCCTACGAGAACTTGAGGAGATTAAAGTTTATGCACAGAGGCTGTCAGCAGATCTGGATCTGGTCAGAAAGCTGAAGGCTGTCAGGCACCAACTGCAGCAAATAAAGGAACAGGTGCAAATCCTTCAGAGAGACGCCTTGGAGATGGAGCGGTCATTTATCACAGAAGTGGAGGATTTCAGATCACAAATTAAACTGGTAGCTTCAACCAACCTCACACTCACAGAACAGATTGAAGCTGAGGACAAGGACACTCTGGACTCTGGGCAGGAAACTACCGACCTGAAGGTGGAAAAGGCATCTGCCCCCCATTCACAGGTCAGTGATTTCCTGGTAGAGGCCAGTGTCCCAGAGGAAAATCTCACCACAACAACAAAGAAGCATGCAATGTGGAAAAGACTGCGCCACTGCACGGGACTGACAAAGAAAAAGAAGAATCGATAACTCCAACGCCACCAATCCACTATGATAATTCAGTAAAATGTTGATTAAAAAAGGAAAACAATTTTAATTCAGCAGAGTTTGATTACTGTATAAAACTGAGACAAGAAGAGGTTTGACAGCAAACACCCTTCTTCCTGTATAATACTCAATTTAGGTTATTTCACATGAGAGCTTTCTGTTTCCCTGCATATTTTACACACTGGTTTAAAGTAGATGGGGTTCACTGGAAAAACGTATGTCACATATTTCCATACATCCATCAGAATCTGATGACACTTGACAGGTGAGTTTCTTGGTTACAGCTAGACCAGTCTGATTAAACCACACCTGTTTTAACTTTGAATGTCTCTTATTTTAGTTATAGAGGATCTGAAACCAAGTAGGCTTTTATCGTTTTGTGAAAGACAGCAATGGCTGATACAGAGTCTGTGAAAAAGTCCACCTAATTTACTCTGAGTCAGAAAGGACATTTTACTGTGGCCGTTCATCAAAGAATGTAACAACAGACAATATTGTCAGACTTGTGGCAGGTCCACATTGGTAACTCATACTGCTGGTAACTACTTACATATACAGCAACACAGAATGATCAACTGCTCTTGCTTTCCTATTTTTTGGTATGTTTGTCACACTTAAATGTTTCAGATCATCAAACAAATTTTAATATTTGACAAAGATGATAGAAGTAAAGAAAAATGCAGTTTCTAAATGAAGGTGTTTATTATTAAGCGGAGAACCTGGGGCCTTTTGTGACCTCTTGTATGAGTCGTTGTTGTGCTTTTGGGCTGATTGTGGTCGTCCGGTCGCTCCTGGGAAGGTTCACCACTGTTCCATGTTTTCACCATTTGTGGATAACGTCTCTCACTGTGGTTCGCTGGAGTCCCAAAGCTTTAGATATGACTTCATAACCTTTTCCAGACTGATTGATCTCAATTACTTTGTTTCTCATTTGTTCCTGAAATTCCTTGGATTGCGACCATTTAAGATACAAAAGAATAGGAAATCAGGAAGGTGGCAAACACTTTTTCACACCACTGTATTTCAGAAAAGTCACTTACCTACATTTATGGCCCACCCTCTGTCAACAGCCAGCTTTCCTGCCTGTGAGAGACATAAAAACATGCTATGTATGAATAATATGACCTTTTCAGAGTGATGCAGAATTTAAATGTGTGCTTGACAATGGCCTTTTCCAAAGAAACCACAAAGAGCATCAAATGGCTTTTCCAGTGACAATAAATGGATTCATGTTTTTACCACAGTTTCCTAATTTATAATTACAATTGTGTCCTAAGGTAATGAATTCAGATGGCGCTTCGCCCGTTATCACTAGAAAAGTTTGTTAAACCTTTAGAATTACTGCAGTTAACAGATCATAAAATGTGATCTGCCTTCTTTGAAGTCACAAATAGTGTACACAAACACAGGTTTAAGTTAATAAGATAAAGACTCTTGTGTGTGTATCGAACACAGCCAGTATTTACAGTGTTATAAGAGAAAAGAAAGTGAACCCTTGGATTTCAAATTGGTCAAACCTTCTCTGGCAGCAGTAAGAAGCACTTTGTGTAACACCTATACACCGTCACCACTGCGATGGTGTTTTCACGTTGGTAAGCAGTGGTTCAACAGTGTTGATGTCAAGATTGCCATGGGTCATGCAACCATGCACCATGATTTGTGAAGTGTATGTCAGACTCATGAACAGAGCTATCAACCAAATCCAATCAGCTCTTCTCATCACGATGACATCTCTATATCTAGTTCTTTGTGAGGCGTCGTTCGTATCAGCACACGAGGATCAGATGAAGATCTGACTGAAGTTTAAGACAAGATTATAAATCAATGCAGTTTATGCCAAAGGGTTCCTTTACTTTTTCTGGCCACTGTAATTGTTCCTGGATGTCTCTGGGTGTTTCTGTTCATCAGCTATATGTTAAAATAACAGATTTACTTTTGAAAAAGCTCATCACAGGTTTTACAGACAGACAAAAAAAAGAAGATTCTCATGTCAGTGAGTACTCCTTTTCCCTTGAGGAATCACATACAGCCCCACTATATGCCTACAAGTAAAAGTATTTTACTGGGAAAAGGTGCAGTGTTTGTCTCACATGTTGATGTAATCCTGACGTGCATGGCTATGCATAAGGAAGAGGTTATTTAGGGCTGGTTACGCCGCTGGCTCATCACTAGTGAAACTACTAAAGGCTTCTCTAATACACTTCGTACGTCAACTGTGGATAGCTGTTAGGAACATTGTTGGAAATGTAGTTACAAAATATTCAAACCACCAGGGCTGTTCTCAAGGACTGATGGACACAATATAATCGGATAAATCATTACCAACTGAAACATGTCAGCTACATGGAGGGAAATCCCTCAGAAGGTTTTGTTTCTGTTTTTTTCACTGTGATGAATGCTGTTACATGCACAGCAGCTGCTGCTCCGCTCAAAGGCAGGTCAAGATTTCTCTCTCAAATGTATTCCTGGAGCTCAGTGTATAGTACGCCCGAGGGGAGGAAATATGAGCTGTGGAGTTTGTGTGTAAATGCCAATATGGCTCTCTGATGGATGAGTAATAAGATACATTAGCTTGTATGCACACAGGCTGGCACTCTGTCTGGGGGGAAAGATATTTTACTACAGCCCTCTAATTTCATCTGCACGACTCCATCAACCATCAGTCCCAGAATGCATCTCTTTGAGTGAAAAGACCTTTGGCGTGATGCTAGGTTTGGTAATTATATTGAGTATATATGCTGAGAGTCATACAATGAGCCTTATTTGCATAGAGCTAATCACTTTGTGCACATTCAAGTCTGCAGCCATGAGTACATGGCATCACCCTTGCATTCTTTCTTCTTCCTTATTTCTCTTTCTTGCATAATGAGATCCCAAATCCCAGTTTCTCCATGAGCTGCTGCTTTAGCTTATTGGCTGTTACAGAAAAACCTGCACTGTACAAAAATAAAATGAACACATCAACTGTTTTATTCATCATCATTTACGATGTGATTAGATAATGCCTGGACTGAGAATGTCCTCGTTGGATTTGTGGAATTCCAACAAAAAACATTTGCCCTTTATTTTCTATCAAACAGCATTTCATTATGCAGTCGTTTCCCCCTCGGCTGGTGCTGTGCCCCATCACAGGTGTTCACTTCACATGTTTCCCCTCAGGCTATCTCCTATCAGCATGGACTAAACTACTAAACTGTTCTGAAATGTTCAGACCTTTTTGCTACAACATTTGCATACATGTACACAAGCGCTGTCATTTGAGTGAAAACCATAAGACTACTGTATGTAGTCATCAAACCTTGTCGAAAAAGCGAGAAGGTTAAAAGTTAAAACAAAGAATGTCATGTCTAGATGAAATATAATAATAAGCTGCCCAGCAGATACCAATTCTTTAGAGCTCAACAGTGATTCATGAACTGATGCACATTTTCACCAAGCTGCGCTATTATCTACCTACCATTATTGTTCCTCCTGTCTGTGTCCGCAAAGGCTTCAACACTTTGCGCTGCACCAAGAAATTAGGCAGAAACAGGAGAGGTGGGATTTCTGTGATTGTTGCAACCACTACAGACCACTAAAGTGAAAACAGACACAGTAAGACACAGTTAAGATCTGTTTTTTATAGACAGTACAGCAACGTTTAGGTCAGACAAAGCCACTAGACTGACCTCAGGTACGTGAAACGCACAGTACGCCAACAGGAGGTAGAAAAGCAGGATAGCCATGAGGATTTTAATGTAAAGGTGTAGAAAAGCTGACTAAAGAAAGACAAAGTAAGGCCACCAATGTGTTCATGCTTGAGCCTTGACTCTCACATGAAAACACCACAAAATAATGCTAATTCACAGCATTCAGAGTACTGAGGTACCTCTCTTACGCCCTCCAAGATTTGGTTCTGCATGCAGTAGAGGAGGAGAGAGAATGAAAGAAAAAAGTCTGTTATCAACCTTACTCGTCCCACTGCAGACACGGCGTCAGAGGTTTACAGCCATATCACTAATTGTACAGTATATAGAGTAAAGTACAGTAATACTACAGCTTCCAGATCCACCGTGGAAGGAAAAACTAATGTGGATCCTGATCAACTCCTGGAACTGATCAATTAAAAGCACTAAAACTGCTATTGAGTCAAAGCAGTCAGAAAGGTGCTTCTGCATACACTTGACATGACTGATTTGAATGAGGACTAATTCCCCTGTGGAATAATCCACTGCATTCTGATGAGAGCCGCCTGCTCTCTTATGCCACCTCCTGCATTACAATTTCATCTGGAGAAAGTCGAAAGTGAAGCGGGAAAAATCCCAACTGTGCTTTAAATCACCTTAATACTATTAAACTATGATAAAACATACGGTTATTTTCTAGTGTAAGACGAGTTCAATTTAAATCCTGCCGCTCTGCTCCTCGGTGCTTCTGAGTGATGAATGTGATGCACAAGAAGAGAGAGCAGAGAGGAGGATGTGAAGAGATGAAGCGATGCAGTGAACGTGCTGTGCTATCATACTGAGCGATGCACTAAGGTTTGCCGGTGTTGAGGGTTAAACAAAGCTACCTTTAATCTGTTGAGATAGCGTTTGGTGTGAACCACCAGGAGATCCTCTTCAGTGGCTTCAAGGGCTTCCACAACGTTCCCATCGGTGAGGAACTGCTCCTCTGAGAAAAGACATGGTGTGATTGGAGTCAAAGAGGTCAAACAGGCATGAGACTGAAAATATAACACTGTGAATACATGAAAAGCTCACACTCTGACACCAATTCTGTAAATTTGCTAATGTTTTGGTTTAAATTTCAGTTCTGAATCAGTGACTGTGCTGAATAGAAGCAAACATCAGAGAAATACAATAGAACCACTTGGCCCAGTGTGGTGAAAATGAATTAGAGCTTTTCTCGCTTTACGGTCGTGTTGTGCAGCGCTGCTGTTCTCATCTTTTCTCATCCCACTGAGGGAGAAGACGAGACATAACTCCAGCATAAGGGCTGATCACTTTCGTTAACAATGAAATGATAACATTATCCATTTGTTTCGTTTTGCAGTTTTAAGGATGCAAATGAACTTGTTTGAACATTAACAAGATGTGAATCACTTCCCCACGGTCAGAGACAAACGTCACCACTGCTCCGCACTCTCTCTGAACCTGGATGATGCCTGCTGCTGCCAAATGATTCACTCTCCTCTGTCAACATCATCATCATCTTTGTGTTGTTATGAAGTCAAGTGTTTAAAGAGAATGTCAACACTGTTCTCACTGGTTCATGTCTTTACAGAGCATACAACTGTGTCAAGGCTCCTGTTATTTAGACTCTCTGGCGTAGTTACTATCTACTGAGCCTAAAGTGCTGAGCAAATATTGCACTTTAATAACATAATGGTGATTCGTTAAAGGATTCATGACCATATTAACTAACTACTGCTCCATCACTAATGACTCACATCTCACATCCAGTTGTAGAAAATGAATGATAATGCATTAAGAAGCAGATTAAACTGTAAATGCTCCTTAGATCCAGCATTTTTATCAGGATTCTAATGATAAATGATAATGAACAGTAATGACTTACTTCAAATGTAACAGTTGTTTGTTTCTAACCATGCTGGTTAAAAACTGCATCATCATCTACTTTCTCTCCAATTACAGCGAGGGTAAATTTAGAAATTCCAAGCTTTGCCTTTGTTAGCACTGGCTCACTTCTATGTTTGCAGTTTTAACTTCTGAAGGTTTTGTGAATTCATTAAGCTGTGTAAAGCACTTTCTAAAGCAACGACCATCAATGGTGCATTTTGACAACAGCTTCGTGTGAAGTTGTGCCAGTAAGCCGGCAAATATTCTCCCTTGGCTTTGACAGTGGCGCGGGGCCTCGTATACTGTACCTGCACAGACTCCCACAGGGCGTTTTCTCTAATTATCTGTGCTCTAATGCTCTGCTTTTCACCTCTCCAGCAACTACACCTCTACCTCTCTCTGCCTCTGATCCATCCTGAGTGATTCCATACGCATCATCTCGGGGACACGTCCTCCCCCATCTGCCTCTCAGCTTCTCATTCTTTTTACCTTTCAAGAAGCGAATGACTTTCCCCCACTTCCCTGCATCAAACGGATGGAGCTTTTCAAGACCCATGAAGGTGATGTTGTAGTCTGGGTGGTACACGATGGGCAGACATGTTCGAGGGATGCTGACATACAATTCAGTACGATGAGAGCTGATGGGAAAAAATCAGAAGCTCAGTGCCACACTGCTGCATCACATTTACATCAGATGATTCGTGGCTTACTGGAATGGTCCTGCTGCTTGCTTGCTTGTGTTGCTCACCTTCTTTTCCTTTCATTATCTTCTTTGGGAGACATGTTCCTCAGGCATTGCCACGCTCATCTGGGGTCAAACATATCAGTGACATTATCAGCATACAGCTGTAAATGTGTACATCACAGTAATTTAAATAGGAACAAATAAAATACTTTGAATTACAATTCACAAGCTGTCGACATTAGTGCTCAACTACACGGTTCTCTTTGTGCGCATGCGCAGGAGCCTGTGTCTATTTGCAAAGACGCAACGGCACAAGGAGAAGTTTGAGCGCGCGCACACAGCTTCTAGTCGTGCGGGAACCGATTTTAAAAGATTTACTGTGGAAGTCAGAAACGTTTTCATAGCTGCGTCATAAAACGGCCTGTTTAAACCACAGCCGACGAAACGCTGACTCACCTGCCGGCGTGTGTGGGGTGCCGCAGGTGGGACTCAGGCTGTGGGCCACAGAGCCCCCGCTGGGTCACGTAGCAGCAGGCAGCAGGTAGAAACGTCTTTTCCTGACAGTGTCCCGATCACATCCTGCTCCACCGCTACGGAGAATGCGTGCGGCGTCAGTTACGCTGGTAGCGTAAAGTCAGACTTCAGGATTTAAAGCAGAAGCGACATGTTCGCAGACAGAGAGCTTTCACTTTCCTTTTCTGAGGGGAAGGACACTCACTTAAAAAAACTGCTTCACTGTGATCGAGTTAGTGTACATGTCGTAGTGGAGCATCAATGTGTGGGTCACTTACTGTCTTGTTATAAAGCAAATCATGATTTCATTCAACGTTACATTAGTTAAATGCACTAATATGCTCACATGCAATAAGAAATACAAATCTAATGTATGCATTTTAATACTGGCTGCCTAAAACTTTACAGCATGTACTTTATACCTGACTTCCTGTTTTGAATTCCTTTCAAAATACAAGTCATATTTTGCCTCATTGTTAGATTTTTATCAAATATATACACTAGATATTCTTTGTGTTTTTTGTATATAGACACATATACGCACACTGTACACACTGAATAATGTACCACAAAGTATATGTAGTTACCACTACTCGTTATAGTAGCGAAATGAACTTAGTTTACTTCATGTTTTGTAATTAAAAACTTATTTGAAGTTAAAGTAGGCCTAATCATGTGTGTTATTATAGGCTAATACCGTTTGTAATTTTCATTATGGCTCCAATATCCCATGCATAGCTTTTCTTAGTGTTTCATATTTGCAATACAGCACACATTTACATAGGTTGGGATGCTGTGTTAAATCTACATAAAACTAAATACAATCATTTGCAAATTTCATAAAAGCCATATTTCATACATACATAAACATACTGTACATATACAGTACTGTGTAAAAGTCTTAGGCGGCCATTAGATTTGTTGTTTTAGCAGTGCTATTAGAAATATATATAGAGAGAGTCTCTTTATTAAAATACAACTAGAAGATATAGATAATATGTACAAAGTATGAAAAACAAATATTACCAACAGCTTATTTAGACTAGAAGAATCTGGAGAGGTCGAGGACATTAATAGGAGAGGAAGACCTGTCAAAATATAATAAAGTTTCTCAGAGTTTCCTTTTTGAGACACCGGACGTAGTCTAGCAGGGACCCGACTCCGCATTTGGCAGTTCACCTGGATGCCAAGTTGATCCTTCCATAGGCTGAAAAAAACCTGATCAGGAACGGTCTGTGTGAAATCTAATAGCGGCCTAAGACTTTTGCAAAGTACTGTATGCATTATATATATAGCATTTATTTTTCTGTGTTCTACTGTGACTAAAATATGTGTTTCTGAGATTTTTCTTTTTCCACGTACTGTGGATCTCTTTTTTGGAATCATGGTTGTATTTTCCACCTATATTTGTGCCCATATACAGTGTTTCTTTCATGCATAGTTACAACACTTATACAGGACGCTTTAACAACAAGGCATCTTTTTCAGCAACGCGCCAAATGTTCCCACAGGGGTCTATAAGTTACGGTACAGCTTTTCTGATCTCACTTTGTGCAGTAATGGGCTGTTCCATCTAATCAGTCCCCTCAACGCTGTTGATCTACAGTATTTCTGTTGTATCAGAGCTGTGTGAATCCACACACTACAGCCTTCACCACTGCAATGCAGGTGCTGACAGGCAAACTGTTACCTGTGATTCCTGTGAACGACTTTTTAATCCTGCCTCCTGGCAGCTAAAGAGGCAGACGTCTATTAATAGCATGACATGTTAATGCCTGTGTATGGTAATAGAGATGGTCTGCCTCGGAGGTGAGGTGAAGTGTGACCTCTTCACAGTGGAACTTCTAATTATACTGACCTTGCTGTGGCCTGTGGTTTATATTTAGCTTGTATGTTTTCTATATTGTGTCTGAATTTATTGCTGTGATGCTATCTTAATAAAGACTTGAGTGAATCCTTCCACAGTCACCTGGTGGATGAAAGGACAGATTTAAAATACCAAGGATCAATCTTAATTTCAGTATAATTATCCATACTAAACAACACTAACCAATAACTGGATACTTCATGTATTTTTAGTATTGTATTGCTCGTGATGGGTCCACTTTAATATTTGATCTTAGCATCGTACAGTGACCTGAGAGTCAACAGTCAAGACCTGTGAAACAAGATAAAGGCAGCGTATAAAGTTAACTGTTAGCAGCTCTACACAGTCTGGCAAACTGATACCTGAACTGATCCCACATCTTTCAATTATTAAAAAAACAATTTTACCTATTTAAATGTGTCTTACTTACTGTCTTTACTATTTTATGCCTCTATGCATTATTCAGTTTTATTTAATTTTGAGTGCATGCTAAATGTTAATGTGTCTCTTTTCAACTCAGTGTCAAACCTGGACAAAATATGCACACTCAGGACTGTTTAATCAAACTGTATTGGCCCTTAAGGTAATGTACTGCTTCAAAGTCTGTGGATTGTTTAAAATTCTCTCAGTTTCTGCATAAATATGACCTAAAATGAAATCACATTTTCTCAAATGCTAAAACCAAGTTAAACCAGTAACACAAAAATAAATTACACTGATTCATTTATTTGCTGTGGAAAAATATCAAAACCTAAATATTTGTGTATGGCAAAAATATGTTAACCCATGCCTTCAGTATCTGCTGTGACACCTGCTCTTCTGCAGCAGTAACTTCAACTAAACATTTCTGGTAACTGCCTGCACATTGTCTTGGAGGGATTTTACCCCATTACTCCTCACAGATCAGCTTCAACTCAGGGATGCTTCAGTTCTTTTCACAGTAGCTTCTTTTACCACACAGAATTCATCAGTTACAGCAAGCCATCATGCAAGCTGCTCCAGGTGCAGCAAACTTACTTACTAAACATACTTTTGCCACACATACACACAAACGTGTAAGATTGAACTATTTTCCTTGCTGAATAAATGATAAATGTTTTTACCCTATATTTGTGTTCCCTTTATCTAGTTTTAGAATTTGCATGAAAATCTTTTAGTTTTTCTTTGCATATTTTAGTTGTATTTATGCAGAAATAGAGAAAAGGATTCACAATGTTCATGCACCACTATAGTATCCAGTACAGTATAGGTACCATTAGTAAGTAACGGTTGTTTTGCATCATTTTTCTGAATAAATGTTGCTTTTCATGGTTGTTATTTTTCAAGGATTCAGCAGTCTTACACAACCATTCACATACTGTACACTGTTGATTTCTTCTCTTACTGTGTGCATCTCTTACTAAACAGTTTAAGATCTTCACACAAGATCTAACACAAAGGCAACACGAGAAATCATACTAAATCCCTGAAGTGTGCTTGAGCTTCCAGCTTCCCAGACTAATGACCTGACATTCTCCTCCAGGATTCTCTGGAAGTCAAAGGAAATGTTTTCCTCAATGATGTCACATCATCAAAGCATCCCCACAACATTACACTGCCTCCTCCACCGTAGGTCTGGTGTTCTTAATTCTGTGTTTACACAAGATCAGCCTGTGGAGTATTGCAGAGTGTAATAATTGTCCTATCAGATGGACAGTGAGATGACCACAGGAAGGAAAGATTTCCTGTGTCGTTCAGTGGTGCATTTCGGTGTCTCAGTCTCTCACTGAACGTGCTCCTATAAGTGGCCAACACATGGGTGGAAAGTATTTTCCAGTATTGTCCGTATTTTGGACAACATTCATCTCTCTGACACCACTTTCAGAGAGTCCAGCTCCGTCCCCTCCCCTTCATCGACTTTGTGAATCAGTTTATTGAGTCTTTTGGCATCAACAGCCCTCAGCCTGCTGCCCCAGCATGCAACAGCACAGAGGTTGGTGCTGGCCAGGACAGACTCAGTGAAAATCCTGAGCATTGTTCTGCAGATGTTGAATGACCTCAGCCGCCTCAAGAAATAGAGACGACTATTATCAATTAAATTAAATTAAATTATCAATTAAAACTTGTATTTTAAGAAACATTTGAAAACTCACTTGTTTAGAAAGTATTTCAAATGATTCTCACACACACACACACCAAAAAAAAAACAACTTATTCTAGCGCTTAACAACACCTTAGCATGTTTTTCCTTCTTGACAAGTAGTATCTTATCAGGGCTCTTAGTTGAAAGTAACTCATGGTTACAGAACCATTGTAATTGCTTGTGTCTCCTTGTAAGTTGCTTTGGATAAAAGTGTCTGACAAATGAACTAAAGTAAAGTAAAAGTAAAGTATTTTGTGTTAGTTCAACTTTCCTTTGTTTACCGTTGGATTTTGATGTACAAAAGAAGAGACGATATTGGGAGGGGGAGAATATTTTTCACAGCCCTGCATGCAGTCACAGAAACTTTGTTTCACACTGCAGTAGTTCTTCATCTTAGCATCATCTACTTTCTGTCTCGTATCTGGTGGTTTGAGTGAATTTGTTTTCCCTCTGTGTGTGATGATAGAGTAGAGATGCAGTATAGTGTGATTCAAATATACACATGTGAGCTAAATGTGTTTATTAGAGGAAGATGAATAACCTCAGACACATGTGGACATGTGTAATATCAGTGCTGTGAAAATACTGCATCACATACTAACAGTGCAGAATTGCCACTACAAATAACATCCACCCTGTTTTCCTTGAGATTGTTCCTGTACTGATTTTCTGTTTTCAGCATACATTTTTGTTGGGCCTGCCAGTTGTAATTTTGTTTTTCTACTTCAGTAGAAGTGATTGACACACTGATGTACAGATCTGGCATGAATTAGATGGTCCGCTTGGGGCAATAAACAGCTCGCCAACAATGCAGAGCATTTGTTACCATAGCGACTGTCAGAGTACATATGACAGCCCCCCATTCTCACTGATATGAGTGAGAACAAATAAAATAAAAATCCTACAGCTGAAGCAGGGAGTCTATCTGTATAAATGCACCATCAGTAAAAGCTCTGGAGTAATACTGTACTTACATCTATAACCTGATTTCATAAATCCACATTCACTGCACTTAATGTGGGGAGGTTGTGATGGCTCCATATGGACAAACCAATCTCTCCTGGCTGTTATGTAGATGGATGAGAAAAACAGCTTTACAAAAGTCTTCAGGGAGGTATTTGGAGATTCAAACATACTGTTTTCCATCTGCACAACTAAAGGCAGAAGGAGCAATTATCTCATTGCAGGGACTGAATATTTCCTTTACACTGATTCATAAGTTTCTCAGACCAGGTGAACATGTGCACTGGAAAAACACTCCAGGCTTTATAGGACACATCCCACAATATCAGAGGACATGTGCAGGATTACAGCAAGATGTGATGGTTTAAAGGACCTGAAGGTCAAATCAGAATGAGCTCATTAGACGTCCAGTATTTTCTGTTAAGTGTTCAGTTTGATTGTTGTGCAGCATCAACAAATCAGTAACTCAGATCAGTGTGTGGGCGACATCATGCCATTTGTTTTGTTTATGGCACTGGGTCATTCAAGAGACCACAGACAGACAGACGGCTGCTAGGAGCTATATATTGAGAGCACATTTATGTGATGTATATACTGTATGTATGGCATGAAATTTTTTTATTAATTTTTAATTCTGTTTACCATTAAAACTCAAATTTGGAAAAAGAAGGCTGCTTACAGTCCATAAATGTTTGTTCCCACCCCCTCACATGACATCCCATGACAAACACGCCAAAACCTTAAACCATCCCAAACTGTCACACCAACTGAGCCACACTGGAACACAGTCTTGTACATAAGACTGAATAGATGCAAGATTTAAGATTTAAGATGTGTTAGGCTTACTAAAAAGATTGTGACGTAGGTTAAAATAAGGACGTCTTTATTGTATATGTTATTTTCTAATAGATTAGAAGAATGTGCTCTGTACCAAGAAAATTTCCGCCAAATTCCAGTTTGATTCAGATCATGTTACACGTGTGTGCAGGAACATAACTCTCATTCTTTGAATTATAAAGCAGCTGTAATGGTTGCTATATTTTGACTGGCAATGGAGTCGTACATGTGTAAATCCTATAGAGCTTTTCCACTGCTGACAGGAAGGCAGGCAAGAGAGACAGAACACAATTTATTTCCATTCAAACAATGCCTCTCAGTTTCCCATCTGCTCTGGCTGATGTAAACATCATCTGATTTCCACAGCCAGGCAGTGATCTCATGAAACGCAGCCTTTTTTTGTGGATTGTTTGCCTTGCCATCCTGCCAGCACTACGTTGCTCTCCTCTAGGTGCCAAATCCAGCCTCATGCAGTGTAAAGATCATCTCCAGTGAACTGAGCAGTGTGCACTTTTTTTTGGCTGTAAATGGCAAAAGGAATCTTTTAAAAAAGAAGAAGAAAGCTGTAGAGGTAAAATAAATTCAGGCTCAGGGTGGCAGTGTTGAGGCAGTGTTGTAAAATAATGATGATGGTTTAAGTTTTTGTTTGCAGAAGAAAGAGAAAATCACAATGCAGATTGGTGCAGTGTTGTGTAAGACCATTCATCTCAGTTTCCTACCGCTTCGGGGGGCTGGGAGGGTACTGAACGGTGCCAGCAGCAAGCACTTACAGCTCGGATACGCCTCGAGGGGATAATGTGTCACAGAGCTTAACTGTGTCACCTGGCACTTAAGTGAGTTTTCATCACTGTTTTTACTGTGCTTCCATTCATAAAGTTAATTTGGTAACTTTAACACCCATGACACCCGACCCTCTCATACAGTCAAAATCACTGTGCCACTACATACGAAGGCAGACATTTTGACATCAGGCACTACAATGGTACTTGCTGTCTCCTACAGTGGCACCTAAATGGCGTCTGGTGTAACATTTATTTTAGTTTGGGATTGTGCATTGAACAATCTGGATTAAGATCTAGCAAACAATGCAATTCAAGGAACATTTCTTCATTTCAAGAAAACATGGCATCAAAGGAATTTCATTTGGTCTTTTTTTCACAGCAATTGGTTGGATGAAATATTTCCTTAATATTAAACAAATTCAACTCGAATTACACATTTATTACTGCTTTACCTGAACTTTAATTATCATTTAGAGCGAGACACCTGTGGCTGCCCACCGCTCCCCCCAGTGGGAGGATGGGTTTAATGCTAAAATGTTAAACGTGTAAATATACTCAATGACAAAAAAATTCTTCTTCTAATTAACAACATGTCAGAATCATGATTTATCCATCATCCTAACTGCTTGTCCTCGTAAGTGCTGGAGCCTATCCCAGCTGTCATTGGGTGAGAGGCAGGGTACAGCCAGGACAGGTCATCAGTCTATTGCAGCGCTGATATAAAGAGACAAACATTCACACCTCCCGCTTTAGAGTCACCAATTCACCTAACATGCCTATATCTTTGCATAGTGGGAGGAAGCTGTGGTACCTGGAGGAAACCCACACAGACACAGGGAGAATATGCAAACTCCACACAGAAAGGCACCCGGTCAACCTGCAGATTCAAACCTGGGTCCTTCTTGCTATGAGACAAGTTCTAACCACCAGACTACCACCACAGTTTATTAATGTATCAAAAGAGCATCTGAGGGAGGCTGAGTCTTTCAAAAGTAGGAATTCATGGCTGCATCCACAAATGCAAGTTTAAACTGTGCCCCACAAAGAGAAAAGCGTGACGCACGCTTTTTATCTGTAAGAGCAACTGCTTTTAACTACAACACATTATAGACTCACAACAGGCTGTTGATCATGGAAAACTGTCAAAATCCAGTGCTTTAAATTGTGTGCCCAGCATGCTACTGTGACTTCTGTGAGAGCTTTGGCCACTGCCACTCATAGCACAATGGGCTTGATAAAGAATCTGCTATGGACCCATGGGAGGGAGCGGTAGACCCACAGCACAGACATCAATGAACTGTCACAGTGTGCATCCAACTCCTCTTATCCATCCACACATCTGACAGCTGCTCCCACGTCACCACAACACTTGCACACACTTGACAGGAAAGTGTGTGGAAGTGGAGTACAATACAGAGAGATGCCATTCCATAGCCTTTTCTTTGAAGAAGAGGTCAGGCAGTGTGTATCACAGTACTGCTGCAGACCTGAAATGCATTATGCTTTGACCCACAGAAGAAATAGAGGAAGCATTGTTGTGCTTTTCTGTTTCGCTGTCAAAGACAAATTAAAATGTACGGTATAGCTTTAAAAATACTTAGTCAATTAATGGCTCCACACACACACAGACAGACCCACCCACACTGTAAATTAAAACTGACAGTGCACTCAGATTGAGTGTATGTGTCATGGATAATCTACATGTTTCCTAGCAGGTAATGCTCGTTCTTCGTCAGCTCGACTTGAATCAATACAGTTTAACATGAGAAATGAGCACAAGTCATGCATATATGAGCTGATATAATTACACAATCTATCTGACATTGTCACACAAAGACGTGTTTCTTTTACCACACAAACAGTGTTATTTAATAAGGTTTTAAACTATGTGAAGTGAAGGTGATTTCCTGGCTTTGGGATGGTTGGTGGGTTTAGGCACTGTCACAATTCAGCCCTGAAAGTCTGACTCAGTTTGTTCATGTTCTTAGTTTAGTGCTTTTATTTTGACATCTTCTGGTTGTGTGGTGGTGGTGGTGGTGGTGGTGATGGCGGCAGCTGCAGCCTTACCTGCTTTTGCTTGTCTTTTACCTGACACGTGGATCAGCATGTTTTTGCCTGTACCCTGCTCGTACTCTGCCTGTGTGCTGCTGTCTGACTGATTGTCTGCCTGTTACTTTGCCTACCTGCCTGGATCTGAGCTCTGCCTGCTCCTGACCCACAGAACCTCTTCACCTCTCTGCTCTGTAAGTCCTCTTGCATTATTACTCTGCATTTCTGGATCTCTGACCGTTCTAGAAGGATTTTAACTCTAATTACTGGATTGTGGCTCTGTTGTTGATTGTGGATGTTGTTTGGACTTGTTAAGAAGAGGTTTTTTACAGACTGCAGTTTGTGTAAGAGACATTTTGAGTTTTATTATTATTTATGAAGCTTATGAAGGTTTCTGTTCCCTTTTGGTGGTTGTGACTATGGTACATTGATTACTGCTCTTCAAACAAAATAAATATTACTCAGAAGTGTACTTTATTCAACTTAAAAGTGGGATAAAGTATATTACAATTTAACTAGTAGTATAAAGAACATTTAAGTTTTGTATTAGAAGTATACTTCATAAACTAAAAATCAGACTAGTAGTACATCTCTGGTAAATGAACAGTATAAATAAAAGTGTATTTGAAATGTACTTTAAGGATAACATGAAGTACATTTCAACAGGAAACAGTAATATAAGCCATGCGTCATATGGGTTTAGAGGACAGCACCTTAATGGAATTCTACAATACACATTTTTTTAGAAAAAGCACATTAACTTTAATGATTCTGTTCTAATCTAGCGTAAGCCATTACAGCATGAGAGTGAGTCAGTATGGAAGTGAAACAACTAGAACAAACTCAGACAGCATTTATTTATTTATGTGCCACATTGATGACATGGGGCTCCCCTTAAAAAATGGCCTTTGCTCCACCTAAGCACCCCCTGAAATTTCACTTGTATGTATTCATGTAATTAATTTAACATAATGATTCAGTTCATATTCATTTAATACAAAATCAACCCTAACTGAGTCCCTGTGTTCTGATTGGTTGCTCATTTTAGTAATATCTTTTGCAGCTCTTTCAGTAGTTTGGTGCAGAAACTGTATTATTGTTAGGTTCCTTGTTCTATTAAAATCAGCAAAGCTAGAAGTTGACTGGAACGCAGAAAATGTTTGTGATTATGACTAATCTGTCCACTCATATGCCACCATTGCAAATTTCATTAACTTTGTGTCTTCTCTCTCCTGCTTCCTCCTCTCTCTCTGTATCTTTCTGCAGGTATCTCTGGTCTCTGAGCTGTATGTTTACAGTGTTCCAGTGTTACTAGTCCTACCAACCTGCCCAATAATTTGTTTGCTGCTTGTTCTTCTTCTTTTGTTGCCTGCTGTTCTTTTCTCTCTCCTCTTTCTACTTGCCTCAACCGGTCGAGGCAGATACTCTAAGCTGCCATTTAGCAGGAAGGTAAAGACATTGTTTAGTTTGAAGCTGCCCTATTAAAATGGACGGTACAGAATTAATTAAAGATTTATTCTTAGCCAAAGATTTGTAGATTCTGATGCAGCTAAAAAGTTGAGCAAACTGAGTTGAGCTTCGACCTCTGCAAACCTTTGTAGATTTTACCAAATACAGGTGGAATTTACATTCAGGCCATCCATGTAGGTCATCCATTTCTTGAAAGCCCCTGACCCCAAACAAAACAAAATTAAACAAAAATAGAGTTGAACAGCAACTTTGGAAAATTGTCACAGCCCATGTTTGTATTATTTTACTATTTAACAGTCAAGACTGTATGATAAAAAAAAAATAGTGTGGGTCATGACTCACTGCACTAGGGAAATATTTTTATATATATAAAATATTTTATTTTATTCTTCTCTCTTCTTCTCTTGTCTTCTTCTGATTTTCATTTTTAATTTTTTCTTTAAGCACTACTTTAGAATAATTGGTGCTCAGTTGGTAGAGTAGTCATCTACAAACCCCAGGGTCAGTGACTTGATTCCCAGTTTTTCCAGGCTACACATCAATGTCTCCTTGGACAAGACACTGAAACCTTTTAGTAGCACCAACATACACCGGAAACATAAAGTTAGCGCAGTGGTAAGTTATAATAGAAAAGTACACACTAATCCCCTGCCTTTGTTTCACTTCACAAGCCTATTCAAGGTAGGTGTGAGGTGAAACCAACCTGGAGTATAAATTGTGGTCACTAGCCAACTTCACTCAGATTAATAAAGTTCTGTGGATGCAGAACAAAACGTCTCTACTTGGAAGAAAGAAGTCCAGTTGCCATGACTCAATCTCCAGACAACTTTACCTGGATGACTGAGAATCTTCACAGACAATAGAAAAGTAGTGTGTTTGATTTTGTGAATGATCTGAGCAGAACAGAGAGGATTTATGTTGAGATCTGTGCATTGAGAATCGGATCCTTCAGTACAACATAAACCCGAGGGAGGTTTCACAATGAAAATCAATCACACAAACAATAATCAACATGGCTGAAGCTTTCCACTGCGGTGAGGGGTTAGTGCTGTTCGGAATAATCCATAATGTGGCTCAGCTCCTCGCTAACAGCCCCCCTCCTTCATTCATCACTCACTGACCATTTTGCACGAGACCATGCCGTGATTGATTGTGTTTATGTTCCAAGCCCACTGTGTGACTGATGAAGTGAAATGCGTGTGTACTGTTCTGAGGATGGATGTCATGTCCACCGTACGCATGCCAGCGTTCTCTGCTGCTGCTGGTGGAGCTTGCACTAAGCCAGAGTTTTAGAGGAATTTAAACCGTCTGTTCAGCTAAATCACACAAATAAGAACAAAGCATCCCATTTGCTTTAATTGAAACGCTTTAGATTCAGCTGATTCACCCAACTGAACATCTTTTCACTAGTCATTACTTCACACACTGAGAGTAACAGCTCATTTATTAAATAGCAGATTGGCTCCAGGCCAATGTGCAAAAAATACTATGTTAACATTATATTAACTACCTTTTGAACAGCTGTGCCATAAAGTAATAATTCAGTATTCATATTATTTATCAAAAACCTCAATCTGTAGTGGAGCAGAAATGTACAGTAAAGTAACCTTACAACAAAAGTGTTGAAGTAGAATAGCAGCATTTTCACTTTAATTCAATTCAACTTTATTTATATAGTGCCAAATCACAACATAAGTCATCTCAGGGCACTTTACAGTGTAAGGTTTAAGACCTTACACATTATATAAATATACAAAATATTATATAAAACCCAACAGTCCCACTTGAGCAGCAGTGGAGAGGAAAAACTCCCTTTAATTGAAGAAACCTCCAGCAGAACCAGGCTCATGGTGGGCGGCCATCTGCCTTGACTGGTTGGGGTTAGTGGACACAAGAGAAAGAAAAGAACAACAGGCAACAGAGATCAATACAACAACAAGGAGCAGCAGACGAGGCACTGGGCAGGTTGGCTGGAC
>JAUYWH010000022.1:1072884-1087470 GCA_034779795.1 Ctenopoma multispine | reverse complement strand
GGATTGGGAGCTGGTTCCACAGGAGAGGAGCTTGATAGCTAAAGGCTCTACCTCCCAGTCTGCATTTGGAGACTCTAGGAACCACAAGTAGACCAGTCCTCTGAGAGCGAAGTGCTCTGCTGGGGCAGTATGGATATATAAGGTCTTTAATATATGATGGGGCCTGATCATTGAGTGCTTTGTATGTGAGAAGAAGGATTTTAAACTTTATTCTAGATTTTACATGGAACCAATGGAGAGAAGCTAATGTAGGAGAAATATGATCTTTCCAGTCAGAACCCTGTGGAACTCTATCACTTACTTTTGTGTTCATGGAGGACTTATCATCAACATAAACAAATGGGGTTCTATCTGATAGATAAGATTTAAACCAGCTTAGTGCTGTTCCTTTTAATCCCAATGACACGTTCCAGTCTATGTAATAAAATGTTATGATTTATAGTGTCAAAAGCCGCACTAACAAAACCAGTACAGAGAGAAGCCTGTGCATTAGTGCTGTTTCTGTACTATGATTTACTGCGTTGGTTTTCATATTCTTCGCCAAGCTGTGATCAGGTGCATCCTGTCACCTTGAATTAGTCTAGAACTTGACTGGAGTCCACCTGTGGCAAATCGAAATGACTGGACATTCAGAAGGAACACACTAAAATCATTGCAGACAACTGCCCGTACAACTGCAGCGTTCCCAGTGGACACTAAACTGTGAATGATGTTGCTATGGTGACTTATTAAGCCCCTCAGGTCAGCTAGTGTTGGAAAATGATGACTGTTCTTTTAATCTGGTGACTTTTAAAAAAGAGCTGTGTTGTAAAGAGTTGTAAAGCACCTTTAATTTGGCTAAATGTGAACAATCAGTTCCGATGAGTGCAGTGTCATTTTACAGTCAGCAGCATGTGGTGATCTTCAAAATGAGTGAAGTATAAGGCAAAGAGCCTTTGAATGAACAGGAAGTTAAGTAGTTTCACACTGTGACTGAGGAGGTTTTGACGATTAAGATGTAAATGACAAGTGTCACCACACTGGTACAAAACATATTCAGTGTTGAATTCAACATTTCATCACATAGACATTCTACTGGGCCTTTTACTAATGTAAGTAGCGATATCTATATGCAGGCAGTGAGACATCAACATAAAGGAGAATGCACTTTAGGAAAACACAGGCCAGCAAATTATTCTGAGTTTAGCTAAGCATTTGTTTTAATTAAGAGATTAACCACAAGCTGCTTACGTGATTTATTGCATGAGGCCTGGTAACAATGCCATTCTCTGTGTGATGTCTTTTCTTATATGCAGCCCTGATTCGAAGGATTAGTGCAGCTCAATGCACATATGACATGTACACTAACACAGCAGCCACATACTATACATCAATGAAACATAATCAGGTCCAACAATACAAAATAATGGAAGAAATACAACTTGGATGCCTGGGAATGTTGTTTCTTTGTCTCCTGTGTTCAAGTATGTGTGCCTTCTTTTTGTGTGTTTAATTAAAAAACTTACTTGATTGTTTTCAATAGTGTCTGCTGAACTTACTACAGCGCTGTTACTTCCTTCCCAGGGGTGCCTTTACTCTGCTCCACTCATATGTTATTTTTGTGCACACTAACTGAAGCACTCCTGATTCAGTTGAAAACACTTGAAATGGTTCAATAAAGTAATAAAGTAAGTTCTATACCAGCATCCTAAGAATACAGCCCCGGAAACAAATTAAGAGACCACTGCAAAATTATCTGTTTCTCTGATTTTGCCATTTGCTATGTTTGAGTAAAATTAACATTTTTGTTTTATTCTATAAACTACTGATAACATAACTCTCAAATTCCAAATACAACTATTGTCATTTAGAACATTTATTCATATTATATTCATATTAAGTTCATATTTATTTGTTTATTTATTACATTGCTAAGGTTTTAACTTAGGAAGTGTTCAGAAATCAATATTTGGTGGAATAACCCTGATTTGCAATCACAGCTTTCATGCGTCTTGACATGGAGATTAGGCTGGCCATGACAAGGTCTTGATTTGAATTGGTCTCTTAACTTTTTCCAGGGCTGTATGTCTGAGCTGAAGCTGTTCTGTTAGGAAGAATGGTCCAAGGTTCCTCCTGAATGTTGTACAGGTCTAATCCACAGCTACAGGGTGTGTGCAAGTGTTTGCTTGAGGTTATTGCTGCCAAAGTTGGTTCAACTAGTTGTTAAAACACTGTTTCACTTACTTTTTCAACCATCACTCTGTATGTTTAATGGGTGTGTTCCATAAAGACTTTTTAGGACTGTTTATGTTTTATCAGCTTAAAAATATTGCATTTGTTGTTATTTGTGACTTTAGTGAAGATTGTTGGATTTTTAATGTTTTTCATTATAATCATGTTTTGCTATAAGTGTTTGCTAGGAGAACTTTAGTTTAAGTTACAGGATTTAAATGCTTTGTTTGTGTGTGAACTCTGACCTGATGCCTGTGTTTACATGACTTAGGAGTAATTCACTTTTATGACCAGCTCTGTTTCTAGTCAGTTGTATGTAGGGATGTGTGCAGCCATCTGTGTCAGCTGATATCTTCTGCAGCAACAGATCTTCCCCCAGCCTCTTCTAATGTATAGGAGACAGACACCATGCAGAGGAAACCCCCACCCAATGAGGAGAGGATAGCACAATACCACACAATTCAGCGGCTAATGGAAGAAGGGACACTTCATGTTGTAATTGCTGAAATAATATTTGATGTGTTATGGGAACCTTTGTATTAACATGAATATTAACTTACTAACATAACTAACATATACTTGCAGAGGAGGGTCTGCACCCAACTATAATGGTTGATGGACTCTTTATCAGTCACATTCCATCGGGTTGTAAACTGCATTGTGTTTGTTTGTGGGATCCTTTGATGTCATTACAGCATAAGATTGCCCCATGCACATTCTGCAGGAAGGAGCAGTAGGCAAGCAGAAGAATCAGGGGTCAGTCCACTCTAGGAAGAAGATCACTAGCCAAAAAGAAGAAGACAACAACTTCATTGTAACTGTCTATATAAACTGGGTCAGGACAGAATAGGGTTGTCAGACTTCGTGCCCTGGCAAGACTCGATGTATGGTTGTTAGGGCAAGAGGTCTCAGACCCAGCGCTGTATTACTTTGTTTTATTGCAAGTAAAACTGATTTGAATTGAATTTCGCTCCTGTTGTCCTGAATTAACGAACACGCAGGTTTTCCAGAGGTTGGAAACCACAAGATCAGATCACATTTCATGACCAACTTATGCAACTTGGAAATGTGCAGCTCCTTATCTAACAGCTGCTACTGACAGCTCCATTATTCCTGCAACATTTAAATCTGAAGTTAAAAAACATCTTGTTTTGCAGAGGCAGTTTTATTGAACGATCACAGTCTGCAGTGACAGAGTTTTGTGTGACTTCTTCACACTAAGAGGCACCTCATGCTTCATCTGCTGAATGCATTCGGCAAGAACCAGCAGGAAGATCTGAGATGTCAAGTCTCAAGTCTCTGAGTAGTTAAAACAAAGATGAACAGAGGGAATGGCTTTCTTGTACTTTTGAGGACATGTCTTGAGACTTGAGATTGAGTCGTAAACTTGAGTTCCCATCTCTGCTACATATGTACCACTGGGAATTCACATTAAATCAAAATGTGAGTGCTGTGTAAGCACTAGTGTAGTGACATTCCATCCAGTCCACACCAACTCCAACCTGCGTTCAGCATCTCTGTCATCAGAATAGTCTGAGTGAAACCAATATATTATGTCTAGCTTTATTATTTGTATCTGTCTGCTGCAGAGGGCAGGAAGAAAAAGGAAACCACAAATCATCAAACTGCATATTGATGATGGCACTACTACGGGTTTCACTGTCTTGTCCAAGAACAGTTGGACACATGGCCAGGGGGAACCAGGAACTGAACCACCAATCGTAGGGTTTGTGACCTACCAACTGAACCACACCTTGCCCTTCCCTTTGAACTAGGAGTCAGTTGGAGTCAGTGTAAATGACATCTAATAATGGTTTCTGCACGTTAATACATATCAACATTGAGTTTAGAAGTAACTTAATAGAACTCTACGACTTTAGTGAACACCAAACTGTGAAACTGATTTCAGGAATCAACCCTTTTCCTGGATTATGTGCATGCAATCCTTCCTGTAAATCCCTCATTCATGCAAAGGCAATTTGTATCCAGAATGCCAGACTCCACTCTGTCACTAACACTGAAAACTATTACAGAGTGGAAATTACAGAATGGAAATGAATTAGATGTAAACATGCTGACCATAAACAGTATTAACAATAAGGTTTCATCACAAAATGTACAACTTTAAAGACACGGGTGTTATCAAGTTTTTGAGTAAAGTTTCTGAGCATGTCTTGGGTGACATTAGTTTTCAGCTCTGGTTTGACCTCCTACTTGTTTTATATTAATATATCATACTAATAACTAATATAGGGCCAGAGTTATGTGATTTATTGATATTAAAATGATGCAGAAATTCCAAAAGTCAGTCAATACAAATTCAACCTTAGCTTGTGCCTCACCGCTTGATCCAAGTACTTATTTTTTAATTCCAGTACACTGATTTGTGACATTTTTGAAATGCACCCTCTGACTTACACAATGATGGTTCATGAAACACAGAGTGGTGCATCTTGGACACATCATCAGCATCGTCAGACAACCACACTTGGGCGACTCAACCATGTGGCGCACTGCACCACAGCCAACTCTATACCTTTGCTGTTCTTGGTTGCTCTTCTTTTCCTGCAGTCCTCTGATTTTAAGAAGAAAAGAGTGTTCTCTGTACAGACTGAAAAGCCACTGCAACCCACACGTACCTTCTACATTCCTCTACCAGTTTGAGATTTCAGCGTTCCTCCTCCCTCAAGTCTTCCCAGGGGACAGTGGGTTCCAACATGACCACTTGCTTAAAACTGTCAGATGTTCCAGCTTCAGTTGTCAGTCACGATAGGGTTCTCCTCTCACCCTAACAAGGGCGATGTTGTGCCTTGCTTGGGTCTGAAGTTGGCTCTGCTGGATTTCTGTGCAGATGCGATCAGCTACTGTCTTCTCTCATGGTGGACCAGGCAGCAGCTCAGGATGTACTTCAAGGAACCTCTCAACTTGTGACACAAAGACATCTATTAATGATAATGATAATTAAATCCTGTATTAAGAATAAAATCGAGAGAGACTGTCATGGGTTTAATGCCTCAGAAATTCTTTATCGATCTCTTTAAGAAAGGGTGATTTTCTACTGCTATCTTTTTCTGTTTGAAAATGCTCCTGATGAACACATACAGTATATTTAGTGATGAACACTCAATGTGTTCATCACTAAATATAATGGGTTTTTTAGACTAATGAAATACAAGGTCCTGAGCATAAATTTATTATTTCATTCATAGAGTCCAGCAAACAACACATAATTAAGTAGAAAATTGTTTTGTTTGACCTTTTAACTTAACCACACCAATGATGTAACAATTTATTTTGGAGTGATCATAGCACAGAATCCTAAAGCCTGGACAAATCAGCTTTGTAATGTAACAGAAGGTGACTTTGTCAAACCATCTAATGTTCTGTCTTGATGCAGTCTAGTCCCATAATTTGCTACCTTACAGCCGCACATTAAAATAAGTACACTATGAGGATATGTTAGAAACAGGAGCATTAGAGGGTTTAAATTCCGCCTGTGTGGATTGCCCCCTGTACTCAATGTATTTAACTAAGCTGAGCAGAACACATAATGCCACAAGTATTAAGTGACCCACACTGAAAAATAGTTCAGCTCAAGGTCTCGGTGAGGTCTATGGCCTGGTGAAAACGTACACAGTGACGCAGCAGTACAATGGAATGCTAATGAACAGCCAGAAACTGAAGCAAGCTTAATGAATTCTCTGCTCAGTGAGAATATTGAATGCTTCCCCTCTTCAGTCTGCCTATAATTGCTGCATGTCTAGATGAACCAAAGGCCAGGGTGCACATTTGCTACTCTGCTCCTACGTCCATATAGTCTCCCTGGAGAAAACCTCCATATTATTAAGTCAGGAGGTCAGGTGATAGACCCCTGTATGCCGTGAAGAAGGTAAATTTCCATTGGGAATAACTTGAAATTTCCAGTGCGCCCTCTGACGTTTACAGATGTGGTGAATGTCTAGATTACATTTGCATGAATCTGGTTTGAGCCATCTCTAGCGTGTTTTGAGAATAGTTTGCATTGTTAGAGCTGCTACAAACAACTGGACTGAGACTGGTTGAAAAGTCTTGAACTGGTTCCCAATCTAAAGTGGTTTGCTTGTGTTGTGAAAGACCACAAATGCTAAAATACATAGCATACAATACCTTTATAGCTATTTACATGGCACCAATAATAAGATCAGCTGTCCTGCTCAGCTCTGGTCAACACAACAATAGTCATGGTGACTGTACAGAATGTGCTGAAATATTCCAAATGATGGTTGTGTGAACTGATTAGGATCACGACACATCATGACTTTTGTGTTACTTGTAAAAGAGTGAACCTGCCTTTAATGGCAGTAAAATGCAGACATATATCCCTTTTTGACTACTACTGACTTAGACTATGGTCATCCTATGTTGCCTTCTTCCTTACAAACACGTGTATTATATAGTTTTGTTGTATTTTGTCTGATTTATTTCACAGCAACTATTATATGTGCAGCCATTTACTGGGAGCGAAAAGCCTCTTGTCCCAGTTTAATGACAACTGAATGACCCTTCTTAATGCCATTAAATGCCAGAGGCATACTTCAGAGTACCCATGCATTATCCACAAGAGGCGTCTGTGTACTGAGTATTCTCAGACTCAGTGTATTTACAGAACACTTTGCAGCTGTGTATGGGTAATAAATTCCCTGGAGTGGCTCCTATGTATGCTGCAAGTTTAGACTGTGTTTACCATTCAGATCTTTATTGTGTGAGTTGCCATAGACGTCATGGTAGCATGCTAACTGTTTCCTTTTTATTGTTTCATCTTGATGAGAGGTTGCCTTTGCACGTTGATGCTCTGTATAGAGCTGGATTGTTTCAGTTTTCAAAGTGAATTTACAGACTGTGAGTCACCCATAGGAAAGACATGAGAAACAAAACTGAGAGAAAACTGGACAAAACTCTTTAGGTGTTTGAGATGCCTTTAATTTGAATTAGGGCTGCTAATGCTAACGCGCTGTAATCATACAGTACGGTATTATGAAATTTGACCCTAACGTCTTCCCGTGATTGCAGCGCGGATGGTTACCTGGCTGAGTGTGATGAGGTACGGCAACCGCGAACGACAATAATGACGACGGTGACGTCACCTGGCGTACTACAGACAAGTGTAAAAAAAAAGTGTGTATTATTATCTATAGGCATTTATATCATAATGTGTCTGGTTATAGCTCCATGGTGTGAATACAAAGAAGGTTAGCTGACGTGTTTCGTTAGCTAAACGGCTAATATTAGCGTCCTAAGCTAACGCTAGACCTACACTGAACTCCACGTGGCTAATTAGCATACATCAACACGACCATGCAAACGTTAGTGAACCACTGCTAAGAATCCCAGTGCATGAAACCACTATACAAATACACGACTAAACTAATATTTAAAGCTGTTACATGCGGTATAAGCTGGGGTGGCTGTTTTTACTCTGTGTCGTTATTAATGTTTGAAACACGCCCTACTGTCCCAGAGGACATCTATGTGTTAGCGACTAAAGCTGATTCTGATTCCCTTTTGGTTGACAGGACAGAGAGGGAGAGAAGGAGAAAGAGCAGGTGGAAGAACCAGGTGGGATGTTATTATATTTTAATTTGATACTAGCAGTTCATGCAGAAAGTAAATTTCTTCATTTATTGCGTATTTTGCAAAAACCCAGTTATGTGGCTGGACGATATAGGAAGTTTACCTCAGATTTATTGATGTCTCTTTAGTCATATTAAGTATATTGTTGAATAGTTGAAGTGGATGATGTAGTTGACCAAACTTCTTTAAATTACACATAAACAGATCAGTGTTTACTCTAGGTTTTCGGTGTTGGGGAAGGTGCAGGGGGGTCGTATGGGGTTGATTAAAATTGGATTAGCCCCTGTTCTGTTTCCCTAACATTTAAGCACCTCAAACCTTCATTCACTTTCTGAATTGAAACGTCTTGGCCACCGTACTTTAACTACTTGTCTTGGTTATGATTTTTTTTTTGTTCTTCTGCAGCGGTTATTGTGTATTTTAAATATGCAGGCATTACTGATGCAGCACAGGAGGACAGCGTGTGGAAAAGAAATGAAATAAAATTAACTTGACTGTCGGGTGGTTCTGCGTGAAAAACACTGCAGATGTATTATCCTTTCACAACAAGTTTGAAGTACTGTCCTTTAAGCAAAGCATGTTTTTCGCTATTGGCAAAGAAAAGTCAACAAGGTGTGCTCATCAAATGACACTTTCTTTATTCTAACACGGCTGTTTATAATATAGGTGAATTAATCATGATTAATCAATGCCTATGAGTGTGATTAACCTGATTACATCCTTTAATCCATTGACAGCACTAAGTTATGTCCTACTGAATAAAATGAATAGCAGTAGTGGCAGGAAGACGCCCCCATCACTAACTGTTATATTTTATAACTGCTTTTAGAATAACCTTTTTTTCTCTTGAGGGGTTTGCCCATTCTGGTTTTACTTGGTATGTGTGTGTGTGTGTGTCTGTGTTGTTTAGATAACTGACTAGCTGGTCTGGCTGTACCAGATCTGATCCAGTCCATTAATGCTGTTAGTGTATGCATTCCAGGGTGGACAAATCTGTATTCATGTAGCTTTTGTTTTGTGTCCACGCATAGCACACTGGCACCTTATGTTTATGTTTAAAGCTGCGACAACCGTAGTGTTTGTGACTGCCTGTAATTTCTCCCGGCGAGACTAGCGCTGGCATATGAAGTGACATGATGTGATTATGTTTTGTGCTGCTGTGGTGGAGAGCTGAATGTACAGCACATTCAGAAGAAGAAACATTGTTTGTGAGCTGGACTTTCCCAGCTTCCACAAGCAACAGAAAAACCGCCGACTGACTGATAAGCAGGGGAGGAATATCTAATGTGATGAGGCTGGAGAGAGAAGTGGGAGCTCAAACCTGAAAACACTGGCAGAAGCAGCCTGCCGTGCTTCCCCGCTCTTAATTGATTGTATTGCTTTGTTTTGCGGTGGCTCACAGCTCATCAGTGGTCTAATGTGCTGTATGTGCGTGTGCAGGGAGAGGCAGACGGCAGGAGGTCAGGCTGGAGTAAAAAGCCACTGCAGGACACCAGCGGGTGAGTACACGGGGCCACAAGCTGAGAGATGATTGACTCTTCACACCACAGTGCAACTGTCATGACTGAAGGGGGTCTGTGTAAAGCCAGCTGTACCGCTAATCACATATTATGAATGTAAAGTCTGTCAATAGCACAAAACGGTAATGCCTTTGATAACACTCATTTCTTATTGAGTCCTCCAAAATAGCATCTAGCAACACATCACCAACATAGGTCTGCCAGGAAATGAGCATTGTGCAATCAGAATGCAACAGAGGTAGAAATTCAATCTCTAATGTGATCAAACTTTAGATGGCTACATGCTGCTTTAGCCATTAGCTGTTTGCACATTGTGTCATGGTTCAGTTCAACACCATTAAACAACAACACATTATTTGCAAATGCAGAGTGAGGCTCTGTTCTGTGTTGAGGGTGAAGTAATGAATTAAATGAGCCTTTGTGCATGTATGTATGTGTGTGTTTATGTGTCGCTATAAACACTGGGGATGTAATGGCAAATCAGAACAACTCTCATTTCAGCTCTCCACTGGAAGCCCACTGTTGACTTGCTCCCTTTATTGGATTACACCGACTCTTAATAGTGTCCCCTAATGTGCCTCTGGGAATACTGATTGCTCCTAAGCAACAGAGAATATCTTCTTTACGCTTAATCTATGTGGACACTGAGTGTAAGACACCTGTTCCCCTCCTGTAGCAGCCAGTATTAACACACTTTTGGACTGAGTCCCACAGAGGAAGTCTTATTATAGGTAGCCTCTGAGGGTGAATGAGTTTAACTGGTCTTATTGGTCGTTTCCCAGTTCGGTTAAAATTAAACAGATCACTTATAAGATCACCCATTAATTCCACTTTACGGTTAGTCCATGACCAGCAGATGGGTTTAATGGTTCTTTTATAGCTGAAAATTGTGTATGCCACACTAGTTTTCAATGGGCCAAACCAGACAGGTTTGGTCACCTTAATCCATTCCTCACCAGTTATCTACCACAACACCGTGGAACACATTGTGTAGATTGTCAGGTTGTTCTTGCTTTCTGTTAATCTGTTGACTGATCGCATTCAAAACACTTGAAATGGGAGCAGTTGGCAGAGCTGCTCATCTTTGTGAAACAGATTGTATCAACTTTTTTTTAACCCTAACCCCAGGCACCTGGAAAAGTAAGGTGTTTATTTATTATAGCACATTCATTGCTATAGCCCTCCAACCTTTGTTACCTGCCTATATGGGTGTGCTTTGACTACCTGGTGTCCCCTTCACGTCCTAATCAAGTGAGGCAGTGGATGACTGCAGACGCATTTGTCTGATTGCCAGTGGCGACTGGTGAAATTATGTTTTGTGGGGGGCGCACTTTTACAAGTCAGTATTCAGATGCACTCTAACCACATATCACCTCTGGTATAAACCAAAACACCATTATCATGCATCACACTACTTTTAAAGATTAAAGTAAAAATACACAGTCTGTGTTTCCAGTCATTTACTGTTTATAAGTAAATTTCACCCGTCTCTCCTTCAGCTGAGAACAGGAAGTCTTAAACACAGTAACGGTCTGCAGGTACTACTGCATCCAGGGATCCAACAAAGTCCACCAGCCCTCTGAAATTGCCAGGATTACAAACACACCACATAATTTAATGTAGTCTACTATCTTACACAAAATGTGTTGTTTTTTGTCCCCCACCTAATTATGTGATTTTATTAAGTCCTGTCCTGTAACTTTCATTAAGCTGCGTAGCGATATACAGTACAGTATTGTACTACAGTAGCAGTTAGCATTTATCATGTAGCTGCTAGTCTGTTCATGTTTTCTCACTTTATCAGGAAAATCTGTTTTACCTGTCTGAATCCAGACATGTTCTGTTCCTGACATCTGACAGAGGAGCAGGAGAAACAAACCAAAGTTCCGGTCTTAGGACAGACAGTTAGCCAGGACTTCTTCTCAGACCAGTTTCTGGAGAAAGACCGAGTGTAATTACTCCCTCTGTCTTGTGTTAGTTATTTGTTTTTGATCGGGTCCAGAGTCTTTAAGCCAAACTTAAAGTTTATTTAAATTTTCATGTTTTTCTAAAATTATTTTATCTCCTTCTTCTTCATGTGACATGTGGGGCGATGCGCCAGCGCCCTTAATTGACGGGCCGCCACTGCTGATTGCAGACCACTTGTCAGTTAGTGTCACTGTCACCCTTCACGAGGTAACACACTTTATTATCTAGTGTCATCTGTTATTGCTCTATTTAGTATTTTTTGTTTTTTAGATTAGGTTCATTTAGGTGTCTTTGACCTTTGATTGACTTTTACTCTGCTTTCTTGGTTTCCAAAAGTGTTTCATATCATCCCTTCTTTATCTGCATTTAAAACTCATCTTAATGCATTAACTTTATTTATTTCTACTCTATTCTTTGATTACCACCTTACCATTTCCTGCTGGTGAATTGGTCACAGCATCGATTAATCTATTAAGCCTAGTACATACAGTATAGGTCAAGTTTACTGTACATTTTCCGAAAACCTCTGCATCTCTCCCAGCGTGATAAGGATAGTCACAGTGTGATTTGTTTCATCTGTTTCAGCTCATATTGGAACTTGATGTCTTTTGTTACTCAAAATCGAATCGAGACATGAACTTAGATGTATACTGTAGGACTGTAGGATGGCAGATGAACCTTTTCCTGCACATCCTTTTCGTTGTTGTTTTTGTCATCTCAAAGTTTAAACTAAGTTATTATGCAAGCTGCATGAGCACACACTGCGTATGCAGCAAGAAAGCAATTTGAAAAGAAAAGTGATTTGTCACAACAAAATGTATTCAACAAGCTGTGCCTGCTGACAGCTCCATATGGTGATGTTTCTACGTTGGTTCTGTCCTGAGGCTGTGATTCCGACACATTAAAACACTCTGTTGTTTTAGATTGTATATCACAAACCTTGTTTTTTTAAAACACATAGTGCCACACAGCATCAGTTTACAGCAACATACTGTATCTTACATCACTTACAGTGAGGCAAGGGGGGATGGGGGGTGTCTGTAGATCAGTTGGTAGAGCAGTCGTTTATTATCCCCAGGGCCAGTGGTTTGATTCCTGGTTGCTCATGCCTACAAGTTGAGGACAAGATCCTGAAACCCCATAATATCTGCAGACGGATTTGTAATATCCAGGCATCTGTAGATCAGTTGGTGGAGCAGTTGTCTATCAACCCCAGGGTTGCTCACTCAACAACTGGTTCTCTTGATTACCTGGACAAGAAACTGAACTCTGAACATTTGATGCTAAAATGTAGCTGCCTGTCCACAAAACATTTCCCCAAGGAGATTAATAAGGTATCAGTTACTATCATGCTTGCTCAAGTGGGACTGTTGGGTTTTCTACATTAATCTGTATATATTTATATAATGTGTAAGGTCTTAAATCTTACACTGTAAAGTGCCCTGAGACGACTTATGTTGTAAATTGGCGCTATATAAATAAAGTTGAATTGAATTGAATTGAATTGAATATCACTTATTATTACCAGACTTTTGCAGCAGTTAAACCAGCACTCCACAGAGATGACAGCAACAGTAAAAGTACATTTAGAAAGTGTACCATCTCTTCCTTCCTCAGACCTAATTTCTCTGGTTTATCTCTTTCTTTGGCTTGCTGCCTCGATGTGTGTGAATCAGTGTAAGTCTGTGAGGAATTCTGAACAACACTGTGTGATTTCCTCCTATCGGCAGCTCATCTAATCCTATGCCCCTCCAGTGTAGCCTGACAAGGTGTTAAGAAATTCTTGACAATGGGATTAATTAGGTGCACTTATGGCTTTCTTAGAAGCTTTAATAGTGCTGTATGAAACTAATTTGCCTCACTTCCTCTTTGTTGAATGGGAAGCAGTCAGCCCCAATCTGAATTGATATTAGGAGCTGCATGCATGCTTCTTGGGTCTCTGTAATGAATAAAAGAGTGTGGAATTGGTGTCACGGTTTATAAGTATTTGGTTATAGGTTCAAGCACAATGTTGCCCAAATGTGTTAATAGATGCACATAATTATTACTTGTAGAGCTATAAGATACAACTTGACCGGTGCAAATGTTACTGCTAATTAACTTTAAGCCCTGAGAGGAGAATAGAGGTTATTCAGCTCCTTGTTTCCTCTAATGCATATAAAGTCAGAACCTGCTATTTTTCATAAACAGCAAGAAGCTTCATCAGGAGGCTGCATTCGTGTGTATGGATGCAAAGTAGCTGGCAGTAACTAGGCTAGTAACTAGGAGTCCTGGGGCTGTGTTGTGCTGAGCACGTTATTTACATGCTCTGCACCAACTGGACACTAATTCTTTAACATAGCCTACATCCACCACCACCAGACACACCACTCTTGTATGGCTGTAACTGAACCTAACTAAACTAAACCTGAGCCTTTCACAACTTTCCTCTGTAGTTTAGCTGGGCTCCCTTTCTGCCTGTCTGTCTGGTGTGTACAAAACTGTCCATTGGCAATGAATGGCAGTTAGTCACTGGCTCAGGCTTTTGAATCCCTAAGTGGGAATGTCCTGTAAGTACAGCCTCACAGAGCTTGCTAACATGGCTGTAGACTCACTCTTTTGCTGTAAAAGTACCTCCTCCATTACTGTGCATGTGGTGTGTTGCAATGGCTCTGCTCAGACACTTGCTGCACCAAGTACAGGTGTGGCAAACGTTGCTGACCTGAACAGATATTTTTGCAGAAATGTCCAAAGTAAAGTAAGTAAAGTTATTGTGACTATTGTGTTCTTAATGTTTTTATGTCATGTTTAGGGGCTTTTAGCACTCAGGGTTAAAGTTTTTGGGAAAGATTTGATCGGGCTTAAGAGAGGAAAAACTTGCTCTTCAACAAAATTACAATCTTTCTTTGACCTAAACAAGGGGTCGGCAACCGACGGCTCTTTCATCCATCTGCTGCGGCTCCCGCCCGTTGGCTTTAAAGAAATGTGTATAAATGGCAATTTAACTAATTTACATTTTTTATTTACCCTTTTAAACTGAACCTGCCGACAGGTCTCTTCTGTGTTTTTTGAACCACTGTAACTCTTTCACCGTTTGCACGATAAAAAAAGAACCCATCTTTTTCTGACAGCGGAGATTCGGCGATATTTGGCTCATTAGGTAACACAAAGCCTGTTTTCACAGCAGCGCTATGAAAACCACACACTTGTTTCTGTTGCTTTACTTTACTTTACTTTAGTTAATTTGGCAGATGCTTTTATCCAAAGCGACTTACAAGGAGACACAAGCAATTACAAT
>JAUYWH010000022.1:1031440-1070519 GCA_034779795.1 Ctenopoma multispine | reverse complement strand
GCTACCGGGAGCCAGTGGAGAGAGGTGAGAAGAGGTGTGACGTGGGTGTATTTCGGCTGGTTGAAAATGAGGCGGGCAGCCGCGTTTTGGACCATCTGGAGGGGTTTGATGGTGAGTGCAGGAGCCCCAGCAAAGAGAGAGTTACAATAGTCTACCGGAGTTTGTTGTAAACGGAGATTAAGTTTTGACGTACTTTCACATTTGGATGTGAGGTCTTTGTGGCATGCTCTACAAAGTATGTTTTTCTGAAGGAAATCCGAACCACCTCAAACTATTAAACCATTAGTTTTCTTTTTACCAACCAGATCATTGTTCTCCTTAGTGTCGACTGGAGCCTTTGGTCTTGTGAGCCTTCCACGCTGCTGACTTCAACGATAGTAGAGCTGACTGGATGTGCGAGGAGGGCAGTAGATTGGAGAGGAGGGCAGCTGTAGGTGTGTGTGATAGAGAGACAGAAGGAGCCTGATGAAGTCCATCAGCCCTAGTTTGTCATGTACTTTAGTAAGGGGTCTGAGGATTGAGTCATGGCAACTGGACTTCTTTCTTCCAAGTAGAGACGTTTCGTTCTGCATCCATTTAGTAAGGGGTCTTTAGTAAGGGGTCTTTGACCTTTTTGCAGAACCTACAGAATAGGATGGATGCATTTGAATTAAGAATGTTTGCACCTATTTCATTTATTTTATGCTATACAGTTTTCCCCCTATGAAATGAAAGTTTAGTTGCGTTGGGTGCCTAGTTTGGAGTATTATCATAATGTGTCTTTATGACCAAGTTACTCAGTAGTTGGTGAAATTTGGTGAATTTCACTCAAAACATGTTTTTCACTGTTGTTGGTTTCTTGTAATTGCTGTTTTTACCCATTAAATGTGTAGCAACCCTACACATCATGCTCAGTGAGGTCACTGTATCAGCATTAACGTTTGCTTCAGTTATGTCTGCCATCATAACCAGACATCACTGTGTGTTCCTCTAAAAGGAAAATGTCATTATTATAGAGAGTAAGCTCTGCACTGGCAATTATGAATTGCATAGTTTAGGTGATGTTGACTGCACATTGGAACTACTTAAACACTACCAGTGATAGCTAATGCTGTGCTGTACTGCTACTTGTTTTTGCACACAATGCTAGCATGCTAATTAAAAATTGAAATGTGCATAGCTATCTGTAAGAATGTTTTGTCTGCATGCACTGACTACATCAATTGTCAAAGTTTAGTTAATAGTTTTGCTGCACTCTGCTAAGTGGTTTACCTTTTGTCCCTACTCTCAGTAGGTATACCAAAAGTAATAGGCTGCACATCCCAACTTGACATTGTGTCAACAGATGAAGCAGAAGGGTGAGGTTCAGGGAGCAGCCAGGATACCATCTGTTTAACCTGACTTCCTGACTTTTCATCATAGTGGTGTCTTGATGATTAAATATGTCTTCTAAAGAAGCACAGGTCAGATTTGTTGATGACAATATTCACTCACCATAGTGAAGGACTGGACAAGGAGCTTTTAGAAACAGCTTGCAACGCCACATTATACATGCCTGTTGTTACTTATCTCTGGACTTTGATCTCAATATTTTGTTGAAGGTGTGTGACATACATCTGTCATACATATATCAAAGAGTTAACAGTTAATGCAAAAATTGCTTAAACATAAATGAGTGAAAATGAATGTGTATGAAATATATAAAAGTGAACAGTATGTAGTTTTCAGCTAGATTTGTGGTTAAATTATTAAAAAAAAAAACATGTTAACTAATTATTAATTTGTTAAATGTAGTGAAACCTGTATTTGCTGATTTATTTAGATTCGTACTACATTATTGTTCCTCATGGGAAAACTTCCTGTTGGACAGCTGCATATAGAGATAATAATACTGCAGCTGTGGGGTTTCGGTGTCTGGTCCAAGGACACTTTGACAAGTAGCAAGGATGAACTGGGAACCTAACTACCAGTCCTAAGGATGATGGATGACTGCCCTGACTGAGCTACAGCTATTAAACTTCTGATTAATAAATACACAGTACTATTAAAATGCATCAGGCATCAGTTGATAATTAATACTTGAATTCATTGCTGTGGGGGGTGTACCTGTTGGCATCATCATGAAAGATTCATAGACTTAAAAGCAGTTTCTAATGTGGATATAGCACTAACTGCACTAGGAATGACACAAGAACACAGGGGCACCACAACGCTTGTGCTAGCTTAATACAATTTCGGCCATTTAGTCTGCAAAGTAATTTTAAACACATTTGTATTATTCTTGGCTATAAAAAGCTAATAATAAAAATCTAATTGAAGACAATAATATGTGAATCTCTTGCATTTTCTACAGGCATGAGACCTGAATTATTAGAGTAACCTCAACCTCAGTTATAATTTACTAACAGCAACCAAGCACCTGACTGAAATGTGTTATTCCTTTTCTAAGCACCTGATATTTATTAATCAGAAGTGAGAGTCTGCCAAGCACTTTTGCCCTCCTCTGTACAAACACACTCATTGTTATTTCAGTATTTTAGTGAATTCAAAGCAGAATTCTTAATGCACAGAAATGAACTGACTCAACCCAAAATACTGAAGTTACAAACAAAAAATCACAGGCCCTTACTTATTAAGTTGATCACATTCAACATGTATCTGCGAAAATATCATGTTAACTTTCAAACCTGGAGGATCATATACTGTATTGTATGTGTAGAGACCTCTTCAGTCGCAGGACATCCGCTCATTGAAAGAGTCTTGATCAGTATACTGTAGATCAGTGGTTCTCAAAACTATGAGGTTCCCTCTAGTGGTACGCAGGAACAACTGAGAATTTTTGATGAAAATTAAATAATAACATTAAAGACATAAAACTACTATAGTTTACAGTTGAACTGTCTTCACTGGAAAACGTCAGACTTTTTCACATCTCCATAAACATTACTAACCGCATCAGAGTCACAATATCGCATCCCAATCTCTCAGGCTGTTTTTACTCAAGGTCACATGGACAAAAACATCCTCATTCACAGACATCGCTGAAGTTCAGTCGCTGAGGTCTGTTGGATAATAAGCCTTTCCAGTGTGGCGGCTCAAGTAAAGCAACAAAATCATCATAGTTTAAAGGTGAACTGTTTCCACTCACTGGACAATGTCTGACCGTCACACTTTCATACACTAAACATCTCCATAAACACAGGTCGTTAATAAAACTAAATTGAAAGAGGTTGGTTTGCCGCAGAAGGCAGACATCTGTACAGCTGATTGCAGAAGTAATTGGTTGATCGGAATGTGATTTACAATCACATCCCGATCAACCAACAGACTTCAGCAACCAACTGACTTCAGCGACTAGACTTCAGCGACTAGACTTCAGCGACTAGAATTCAGCGACATCTGTGAATGTTTCTGTTCGTGTGTGTAAAAACAGCCTGAAAGATCCCCCAAAGGGTGAAGTGTGCACATTTGCGCACAGCTATACAACTGTCTGCTGTGTCAGTTGGAACCAACTTGAATCAATTTAGCAACGTTATTATCGGTGGAGAAACAGAGTCATGTGATTGCTATGTCTGATTGGTGGAACTAGTGCATAGAATAAAAAAAATAAATAAATAAGAAGTTAAACTCACTTTCTCAACCCTTTTTATATGGCACTTGCATTATTCTGTAGGATGTTAGTCAGTAAAAGTTTTCCTGTCTGTAATAATAATTAATGAGGCACACAGCTTTGCCAAAATTACGCACAGACTTACTAGACTGCAGATGACAGTGTGAGATAAACAGTGTTTAACTAACTACACAGACAATACTTTTTCTAAGTGTATTTATAGTATGGCCTTCAGTGTATTTATTAGAAGTTGACTAAAATGTGCAGCAAACGAAAAGAGGCCACACTTGACATAACCGAAAGGTATTTATTGTGTGTTTGCGTGAGTGTGCGCCAGTGCCAAGTGACAGCACAAAAACTGCACTACGTATGAATTTGCATTAAAAGGAGGGTCAAAAAAGATCAGAAAGATCTGCCGCAACTGTTTTGCTCCAAAATGATCATCACAATTACACTGCATCACCTAATTTGCAAAATCACACCCCAAGCCACGCCTCTTCTTCCATTCTTGTGCATTCAAGTTTCAGCCTGAGAAAATACAGACTTGCACTGAGAAAAATATCATAGAAACTGCATTTGGATCAAAGCTGCATTACGCCTGCAGGAAAATAGAGTCCTAAGTTTATTTAATGTTTTTATGTTGTGTGATGCAACTGTGCACAACATGACTCTGTGTTTATCTTATGTTCTTATGATCAGTGTGTAGGAAAGGTCTGTTACAGAAGCTGCAACAGTTTACTTCTTGCTTGAATACAGTTATTTTTCTAGGTGGGATCTTTGTATTGAATATCTTTGTGACAAAGCAGATCATTAGGCCGGGGCTACAACTTTTGTCTTATCTAACCATTATTCCAACCTGCAATAACACAGAACTGACCAAATTAAAGCTGCATAATTTAATTTTACCTACCACTAAGGGGACAGCAGTTGAAGCTGAACTTGACATGTTGTTTGTGAAGATTCTCAGTCATCCAGGTCGTGGTTATCCCAAAAAAGGTTATTCAGTGGCAACTGGACTTGTTTTAGTTCCTTTAAGACGCGTCACCCTCCATTCCAGAGGGCTTTCTCAAGTCTGACTGACTGGTAGGAGTAGCAGGTTTATAAACCCTGTGGAGTGCTCAAGTTGTTAGTACTTGTTGGTCACCTGTGGGCTGTTCCCCGTGACTTTCATGTATGTCACTGTGACCACCTGAGCCAGGCTGTGAACAACAGCCTGGGTACAAGTTGAAAGAACTGCATTGTAAGTGGGCGATAGATTATGTCTAAGGCCACCTCCTCTGTTTAAGAGGATCGTTCAATCTTGCAGTAAACTGCTTCTCTCTCACCTCATTTGAACCAGTCAACCTCAGAGTCTAGGATCTTGACGTTTTGATCATCAAACGAGTGGCCTTTGTCTTTCAGATGTAGGTGAACTGCTGAGTCCTGTCCTGATGAGCTGGCTTTTCTGTGTTGTGCCATGCATGTATGGAGCTTATGGAGTTTCGCCTATGTACAGATGTACAGATCTGTACATACCTTTACTTCGCAGACGCTTTTATCCAAAGCGACTTACAAAACACCAGCAATTACCATTTGGTTTCCGTAAATTCTGAGTTACTACAAAAAAGAGCCCTGATAAGGCCCAACTCGTCAAACTAAAGAACATGCTAGGAATTGTTTAATGCTAGACAGTTTTTTCCTCACTGCATTGGACTGCTTATATGTGTTTGTGTCTGGGTGTTTTGTCTTTGGGGGTGGACCAGTTTCTGTCTCTGTTTGAAATGTCCACAAATGTGTTGTTTTTTTACGTTTGTTCTCTTCTCTGTCAGTTGTAGCCTGGCACTTATTTGATCTTCTCCTAGATTTCAAAGAAGCCAAGTTAGGATATCCACATGTTTGGAGTGACTCTTTGATATGTTTGTGGTTCTTCTACTATCCCTCTGTTCTAGTGGGAATATTTTCTGTCCGATGGTGTAGGGAGTGATGTTCCTTCTTTGTGTATTTTAGGGAGTCCATAGATCTATGGTATGGACTCCCTAGGAAGGAACTAAAACAACTCTAGTTGCCACTGCAACTAGAAGGAAAGCTTAAAATATTGTAATCTTGTGGACCTCTTTCGCTCACCATAGTAGAGGGATGGAAGGAATGCTATTGGTAACCTGATGCATTGTGTATAATTTGAGAATCTCTGCAGTCGGGAGCCAGCTTCAAATGATCTGGACAGTAAGCTCCAGAAATGATTGTGTCTGAGAAAGTTCTCTTTTCCGATCAACATAGTCGAGCAAACCTACAAATTAATTTGTGATTAAAAATGCACTGATGATACATTTCATTCTGTGCATGTGTTATAATCAAGGTGATATCAGTTAACTCACAGTCCTGCTGTGTTTCTGTTTACAAGTGTTTACAGTGTTTCCCCTAGGTTTGCTGCGTTGGGGGTGCGGGGCGGTGAACGCAGCTCTTTTTTTACAGAAAATCTAATTAAATCTAATTTACTTGACTGTCTTGGGGGGGGCGGGGTGCCCCCCTTGTATAATGGTAGGGGAAACACTGCTCCCTGCATTCCTGCATATTTGAGCTCTTGAACTCTGTATTGCAGCATAGTATTTGCAAATCATGCCTAGTTTTAAGATATCCAATCATAAGAATTTCAATAACTATGGCAACTAAACCTATAAACCCTGTTGTCATATTACTTTACTTTGAAGTTCTTTATATTACTTCAATGATTATACTAGGAAACGGCAGCTACATTCCACTGGCTTCTGTCTGCAGAGTTATATGGTACTTGGGTTTTCTATAAGCCTCCAGCTACATTATCCAGACCTGCAGCCAATCAGAAAGGCCCAGTGGATCAACGATGTCCAAGTGATGGCACTTACATTATGATGAAATCATAACAGCCACATTGCAGTAAAGCAGAACTACCTGAATTGACTGGGATTTCCTACGTGACTGTTTTTGCTGTATGTATATTATATATAGCCTTACATTTCCCTCATCGGGGATAAACCATAGCAGCAACACTTTATTGAATTTGTGTGGTAGATCAGCCTTAGTGTGTGTGGCTGCATTTGGCTGCAGCAATGGGGTTATTAAACAACACAGACATTATACCTTGATTGCAGTGAATTACAGGCTTTGGTCAGTTCACCTTAATGAATCCCATTACAGAGAAGTCATTTGTTGAATTATGTTTATAGTGGAATAAACAAAGCAGAGCATTACAGAACAGGAAGCAGTACATGGGGCTTCACAGACGTAATTTTGTTGCAATTGGAAACGTTTGCGGTGCAACATTTCACTTAGTTCGCTGTAGCTTTGCCGTAGCTCACGCATCTCTCCTAACACGCGCCCTGTATGTAAATCAACTAGCGTCTGTTTTTTTTTTTTTATAGCTCGCAATCTACCTGCGCTGCCTTTGTGATTGGTCAATCGCGATCGGCGTATTGGGCACCCCTGCTATATATAATTAAGACAGCAACTGTCGCTCTTGCTTCTGTTACATGGATAAATATTTAGTTGCCAAATTACCTCACTTAATGCTGATAGCAACCTTGTGGACAACTGGTAGGTAGTTGGTTCCCTACTAAATAGGTTGTGAAACTACACCAATAAAATGTGTCTAGTCCTGTTTACAGGACAGCACAGTTACTCACACTTACTTCAGCAGTTACTGAACAGCAACAGAAATAATTTCAAAAACGTCCAGTAGTGTTCAGTGTTCCTAATTGTTGATGAAACCCGGCACCAAGAAAAAAAACAAAATAAAAATCCAGGTCTGGCCGAGTCTGCACCAGACTGAGACGACAAGCAGAGGTGTTCCGATTGATTGGCTATCGATCATTATTGGCCGATTTCCTTGAAAAAGTATGTGACAGTATTCCGATCAATGCCTTTCATTGCAGATCACAGCCAATCACCTGTAGCTCATATTTTGCAGCCTGCAGAGGCCCTGCAGAGGCCCTGTGGGCAGTGTAGTGTCCCGCTTCCCCTTTCCATTTTTTCCATTTTTTCTATTCAAAAAGTAAATAAAAACATGTTTTTGTCTTTTTTTTTTTGTCTTGCCTTATTTCCAGATCACGTAGCCAGTAGCACCCATCAGAACTAAATTGAAAAATTTACAGCCAATCCATGTGATCGGTATTAGTGATCGGTATCGGCAGGAAAAAAAATGTGATCAGAGCATCCCTAACGACAAGCCCATCGTATCCCACTGCCCAGTATCCTACTGGTTAATGTACAATCACTGGAGAACAAGCTAAGTAACGAGAGCCAGAGTTACTTTCCAGCGCGTTTTAAGGGAGGTGCAATGCTGCTCTGCCCAAGCAGAAGCAACGCTGCAAGATGCAATTGATGACGTGGACTGGGACATGGTCCGGGCCTAAGCAGACCACATCGAGTTTGGGGATGTAAGAGTTAGCTTCATTAGTCTGTGGTCCCCACATGTGTCAAGAGGTCCACCATTGTCCCCGTCCCCAAGAACAACAAGCTCCACAAAGGTGTGTACTTAGTCCTTTGCTGTACTCCCTCTACACCCATGACTGTGTGGCCACTAATTACTCCAACACCATTAAGTTTGCAGACGACACGGTGGGCTCATCTCGAACAACATTGCCTACATAGAAGAAGTAGAGAACCTAGCATCATGATGTCAGGATATCCACCTCCAGCTGAACGTCAGCAAGACCAAGGAGCTGGTGATAGACTTAGATAAACAGCAGCGTGACTGTAACCCATTAAATGTCTGTGTCTGACACTAGTGGAGAGGGTGAGCAGTTTTAAGTACCTGGGTGTCCACATCTCAGAGGACCTGTGATGGTCTGAACATAAAAGGTTCGGACCGAAAGGACAAATCAGCATCCGTACCATCTAATACAGGTGAGGAAGTTTGGGATCTCCTCTGAGATCCTAAAGACTTTCTACTCTGGCACTGTGGAGAGCATCTTAACACAGAACATTACCTCATGGTTTGGTAACAGCTCTGTTCAGGATCACAAAGCCCTACAGAGAGGGATCCATGCACCGGAACACTGCTGCAGGTCAGCTCTCCCATTTCTGCAAGACATTTACAACAAGAGATGTAGGACCAGAGCTACCAGGATTATCAAGGACTCATCCCAACCCAATAACAGCCTGTTTCTTCTTCTGAAATCAGGGAAGAGTCTCAGAAGCATCATGGCCAGGACTGAGTGACTCATATTTTGTTTCTTATTTCTATTATATTCTTATTTACCTTTACACTTTAAATTTTTATTTGTTTAACTTTAACCTAATTTGAATTTGTAAAGTTTGCACAGTCCCTCAGAATAGGGATGGCTCAGGGTATATTTCACTGTCAAATAAAGAATGTTGAATCTTGTTGTACAATCTGCTGTATAATTGAGTTTTGCAGTTTGTAAGTTGATTGGCCTGTTCAGTCAAAAGGTCAAGGTCAGGTAAAACTTAAATAACTTACTAAACACTTATTTTTACAGTCAAAAACGCTGGATAACAACTGAGCAAACAAAGCGCTTTGCTTGGGCTTAGGCACAAATATATCTGGGTTAGGTATAGGCACTGAAAAAACACAGTTACTGTAGGGTTAGTAAAATGTTGAATGTTTGCCTTAAACATCGTCCACATCATGTGCACCACACTTAAATAAGCAATGACCAGGACGGCTGAAACATTATTTAAGTGTTTTACGTCTCCATTACAAGACCATGTGGTGCCAACACTGGTTGCTGCCATCTTTTCCACCTAGTTGGCTCCCCCATTTTGTACACTGCTGTCCAGCCAGTACTCATGTCAGACCATGTGGCACATGCCAACAGTGCGAATACTGTGCTGAGTATGGACATCTCCTTCTCCACACACAACTCAGGTGGCCCTTTCTTTCATTGCTGAGTGAAATTATATAAATTACGATGCTACTCTGTTGTCACACATGGATTGGTTACTTGATCTTGCCTTACTGACAGATGTAACTGACAAACTGAATCACCTGAACTGCCTGTTGCATGGTAAAAAAGACATATTTCATATGTTCAGTGCAGTTAAGGTGTTTAAAACCCACTTTCATTTTACGTTCAAAAAGTGGAAAAACAAAAAATTTCGGCACTTCCCCTCAGTTTCAAAGATGTTGAGAAGCTGTGCAGGTGCAGCCAAATGTAGACCTACTGTCTATGCCTGCAGACAGATAGTGACTTAAAAAATGTGGCTGGCCTGTTCTGTGTTGACATCTTCAAAACAATGTCCAGCTAAAGCTCTGACTATCTGCTTTATCTGGTTCACAACAAGACTGACAGATGAATATTTAAATGACACAGTGAGAATAAACCTAAGTGCATATTCTCCAGCACACCTCTCTGTTTGACTCCATGCAGTGCCTCATTAACTGCTGAGAAGACTGAGTGAGGATGGTGCTTTTTTAAGAAGTTTCATAGTTCTAATAATGAGAATGCATGAGTGCTGAATGAACGGTGCTCAATCACTGTCTGTGTCTTAAATCAGATACTTGGATCTGGCAGCTTGGCATGGCACAATCAATCCCCTGTGGGACTGACAGAACTGAACTCTCAGATATCAGTGGTGGATCGACTTTGAGCGGGCCATAGTTATATTTTGCATTTTAAGACAGAGTGTCTGTCAGTTATATGATCCCTTATAGTTTAACTTACACTTTCCTAGTAATATTTACTTAATTTAGTATGCAACATATGGCAGTGCAAACCCTAACCCTCTGTCTGCTATTTCAGTGTCATTTTGATAAAAGAGGCACTTGCTTTGATTAATTTTTAATATACAGCTACAGAAAGATGTTTACAAAATAGCAGAGTAAACATTTTTCTGAAATGTGTGTGACTCGCTTTTAAGTGTTCCTTTTATTTCGACTCACTCTCATTATGCAGGTCTCAGATTGTGGGTTTGAAGGGACTGAAGATATATTTAACTCTGCTGATTGTGAAGCATTTTCAAAAACACGTCAGTATCATCATTGACAAAAGCAACGGCATTGGTGGCGGAAAGATTTCAGCCCGAGTAACATTAACATCCATCCGTATTTCATTGCAGGAGAAAAACTGCCACCACTCCGCCTACTCTTTCTTTTATTTTTTTAAGTATGTTAATGTTATAATTATTAATTTCCTTAAATAAGAGAAAAGCGCCCGACACCCGACGACTACAGTGTACTGATACACATAAAAATCAAGTGTATGCTATTCATCCAACTCTGGGTGTCAGACAATAATGTGTAAAGCCTTTAGTAATGTCATTTGACTACAGTATTAGCACAGGCATGTCAGCACTTGATGCTTATAGCAATAACGTAGTATATTAATATAAAAGTTCACATAAGGTGGTGAATGGGTTAGATGAATGAGTTAGCAGCTTGCAGATCTGCCTAAACTGAACACAATTGTCCTTATCAAATCAAATTAAATTAAATTTATTTGTATAGCACATTTAAAAACAACCGAGGTCATTAAAATGAGTACACAAAAGTAATAAACCAATCCAATAAAATAAATAACAAAACAAGTATAATTATTACAAAACAAATATAAAATAGAGTTGAAAAAACAAGTTAGAAAGTCTAAGAACACCGAAAGGCAATGGAAAATAAATGCGTTTTTAATTTGGCCTTAAAGATGTTTAAGGAAGCCGAGCCGCTAATTGAAAAAGTTAGACTGTTCCATAGTTTTGGAGCTCCTACAGCAAAAGCTTGATCGCCCTTTCTAACTTGTCTTGATGAGGGTTAGAGTTAAAAGCAATTGATTAGCAGATCTGAGATTCCTAGTCGTATTATAAGGGCAGAGTAGTTCTGATATGTACCCTGATGCTAAGCCTTTAAGAGATTTAAAAACAAATAAAAGAATCCTAAACTCAATGCGGTGTTTAACTGGTAACCAGTGCAGAGTCATTAAGACAGGGGTAATGCTATCTCTTTTCTTTGTTCCAGTTATGAGTCTAGCCGCAGCATTTTGCACCAACTGCAGTCGTGACAGAGCAGACTGGGAGACACGAAAACAGAGGGAATTACAATAGTCGAGCCTCGAAGATATGAGGGCTGTGGTAATGGATTTTAAGTTTTTCAAAGAGAGGACTGGCTTAATTTTAGCTAAATGTCAAACATGATTTGACCACAGTGCTGATATGTTTTTCAAATGCTAATTTAGAGTCAAATATAACCCCCAGCTTCCTGGCATTTTCATGGATATGAAGTGACAAAGTTCCTAATTGACTGGTTATTTGTTCAGTTGTAGAAGGAGACCCAAAGATAATGACCTCTGTCTTGTCATCATTCAGCTAAAGATAATTATTTGCCATCCAGCTTTCTCCTCATGAAGGCAAGCAATAATTGACTTTAATGAATCATTGTTCTCCTGGTTTAAAGGGAGATACAGTTGTGTATCATCCGCATAACAATAAAAAGAGGCATTATATTGAATATTAAAATTGGACCTAAAATTGAACGTTGAGGAACTCCACTGTTTAGAGGGGCAGATGAGGAGAATTGACCCTGAAGCATGACAGAGAAGGATCTGTCTGTCACTTCAGAGCAGTGCCCTGAATGCCAACCAGATGCTGCAAACGATTAAGAAGAATGGTGTTGAACGCAGCACTCAAATCTAAAAGTATTAAAATAACACACTTTCCTGAGTCTAATGCTAGTAGAAGGTCATTTAAGACTTTAAGTAATGCTGTTTCTGTACTGTGATTAGCCCTAAAACCAGACTGAAATTCTTCCATTATTGTATTCTTATCTAAATAGCACAGAAGTTGAGAGTACACTATTTTCTCAAGCACTTTTCAAAGAAATGGTAGTTTGGAAATAAGACGATAGTTGACCAGTTCTGTTCTTGACCAGACAGTTGGCTTTTTTAATAAGGGGTTGTACAATTGCATGCTTAAAAGAGGGAGGAACCGTACCATTAACCAGGCTGCTATTAATAATTAACCAGATAGTTGGACTAAGACATCTTTTAAAAAATGAGTCGGGATGATGTCAGTTGGAGAGGTAAGGGATTTTGTATGTAAAATAAGTTTACATAAAAAAGTTAAAGACACAGGCTGAAAAAGAGAAAGGTTGTATAGAGGAGTCTGCTCCAGTGGGAGAAATGTTATAACGGAGATGTTTGATTTTCTTTGTAAAAAAGTCTAAAAAATCTTCACAAGAAGCTGTTGTGGATGACACATGGGCTCGATTTGTAGGACTAAGGACAAGATTAACAGCATTAAAAAGCACCCTTGGGCTAAAAGGGTGTTTTTCTATAATAGAAGCAAAATATTTAGCTCGTGCTGATTTAACGGTTTTTTGGTAGTTTCTAAGACAGGTTTTTAATATTTCATAGGAGATGTGTAGTTTATCTTTCCTCCAACGTCTTTCTGCCCTTCTGACTAATTGCCTTGCGGTATGAGTATCATTATTTAGCCATGGTTGATTCCTGATTTTATTTTTCCTCATTTTCTAGTGAGCCGCGCAATATTTTGATATTACTGCAAATTCTATTAAAGTTATTAATTAGTTGGTCCGTTACTGAAAGAAGGGGATTCTGGTAGACACCTATGGAGGCTTCAGAGGTCATGTATACTTCTGAAAATCTTTGGGCTGTAGAAGAGTTTATGGTGCGATAAAATGAAGAAGAGGGTGGTTTCTGTCTTGGAACTGGATTAAACATGCTGTGAAACTTTATACAATAGTGATCAGAAAAGCCAATGTCCTCAACATTTAGTGACAGAATGGGTAAACCAAGGGTAAAAAAAGTCCAGCGTGTGACTGTGATTATGAGTTGGGCTGGACACATGCTGAGTAAAGTTAAAAGACTCCATAGTGGCAAGGAATTCACTAGCACTGGCATTGGACGTATTATCCACATGAAAATGTAAATCACCCACAATTAAAATGCTGTCATAACTTAAAACAGTGGATGAGACTAACTCGGCAAACTCAGAGAGAAAAACATGATTGGATTTTGGGGGACGGTACACTAGGATACATGCAACTGGAGATTCCTCAGCAGGTATGCCTGCGCCTCAAAACTGGAAAACCCTTTAAGAACAATGGGTAGGCAAGTAAAACATTTCTTATATATAACTGCAACCCCTCCACCCCTTCCCGAAAGTCTTGGTGAGTTAAAAAAGTCATATTGTCGAGGACAATCTTCTAAAATCTGGCTGATTTCATCAGGTTTTAACCAGGTTTCAGTCATAAATAAGAAATCTAAAAAAGCAGCAGAAATAAAATTATTTAAAACAAATTACTTATTAGAGATAGATCTAACATTTAACAGGGCCAGATTACATAGACTGGCTGAAGATGGAGGAGAGGCTTTAGCCAAAGAAGAGCGCTTTAAGGTAACATAATTTCCTAGGACTCTTCTGTTGGATTTGTGGATCATGGGCCTATAACCAATAACTGTTTCAATCAGTGAGTAGGAGCGAGAAGTTGAAAGTGCAGGCTGCAGGGTGCGCTAGGACAATGCAGAAGAGATTGAGATGAGTGATCCGGTGAGATAGTGGAATTAAAAACACCTGCGGTAGTAGTAAATAGTCAGTCACGTGGGTGTGATTGCACTACATGCTGAATATTTGCGGCCAGCAACTCTGAACGAGAGTGAACCACCTTCCAGAGCAGATTTAAATTATCGATAAAAGCAAAGTTTTCCGTCCCGCAGGCAGATTGAAGCCAGGTGTGGAGGCTGAGTATCCTGCTGAAACGTCCAACGCTGCCGCGTACAGGGGGAATGGGGCCAGAGATTAATATGGACTTTCCACACTGTTTAAGGACATTGAAAATCAGGCCGAAGTCCGATTAGGTCAGTTCAGAGTGTTTGTGAGTGATATCATTGAAACCCACGTGAAGGATTATTCTTTTAACAGAATCAGGGAACGATGGTAATAAATTTTGGAGTTTATCCAAAATGACAGGAACTGTTGCTGCAGGAAAACAGAGTGTGGTGGCATTAAAGAAACGCACGTTCCTAATAATTAAATCACCAATAATAACAGTGGTGGGAGAGAACAGTGGCCGGGGGGAGCAGGACAGGGGCTGTGGATGGCACTGAGGAGACTGCTCACCGATGGATTTGAGGGAACAACAATTTCTGTATGTGGACTTGAGTTAATGTTTGCACTGTCAGACTCGGGCGAGTCGTTTCCCCTTTGTTGAGTTTATGCCTAAACTCAACCAAACTGTGGTGTTTCTACAACTGTAAACAGGCATTTATGATTATCGTCATGATAACAGGTCAGATACTGGGTCACCATTTGAGTCCTGTTATAGGAGACATATATCCATCTTCACTAACTTGGCATCAAATAATGACGCTCCTGGGGTGTCCAAAAGTGATGCCAGTAGCATCAGTATGAGGCACAAAACTACTGACAAAGTGTCATTATATGATGCCGTGGGATGAGAATGTGTTGACTCATCTGTCATAAATGTGCTGTTCAACCCATTAAAAATTTAATTTTTTTTTTGAGTTTCAATTGTCATACACATATATGACTGGTATTAGTCATCTGCCTTCCCTATATCAAAATATCTCTTTGGTTTTAGCTGAAAAATGCCTGCAGATGAAGCCATTCAGTTGGTCATACTTTTGGGAGGTTGTAGTCTTGGTTGACCTGCTCCCCCAGAACAAGTTCACTTAACATAATTTTCTGAGATATATTAACACAGAGGAAATAGAGGGACATTATATCATAAATCTAGTATGCTTTTGTAGGCAGAGGTATTGTAACTGGATTATGTTTTCTGTTAATATAATTAGGATTTGCTGACAAGTGTAAATGACAAGTTGAAAAATTGTTCATAACAAATATAAAAATACAGTGTATTTCTGCCAAAATATCCAATCTACAACAAACTGTTTTCTTTCCCACCAAAATGTCCTGTCTTGCAGTACATCATCCAGTTTTGTGAAAACAGTATTGTAGTGAGAACAATTCATTCCCACACACAATTACACAGTGTGGTTGTTAAATTTGAAACAAAACCACAATCTTTCTCTAACCTTAACCAGCCAAAATCACACACAGCCCTCTAGACTCAAACGTGGGTTTGGAGTGTGTCAGTAGCCTACGTAACGTTTAGGTAGACAGTGTTGGTCAGTGTTGAAACATCTTCAACTCACAGAGACATGTTGTCAGTTCACATTAACCAGGGAAAATGTGTGTCTCCACTCACATCAGTGCTTTGACTTGTGCGGCTGCTCTGCCTCCAAATTGTTCTTCATGTTCAATCTTAACAAATCCATACACACTAAACATATCTGTACACTGTAATTCTGTGGGGGCGGAAGAAATCACTATAAAAGATTGATCTGATAAAAATCCAACACACTGTTTGTGATTCATGACATTGAACACAGTTTTTCTTCTTTGTTTGACCAAGAAATAGAGCATATGCAGCGCAGCACCTGCCGTTATTCTATTGACAAACCCATCACAGGTGTCTACTGTTAGAGAGCATATCGGTGTTAACACTGCAGGCCTCAACTCATCGCTCCCATCTATCACAGGCAGACGATGAAGAGTGGACATCACACTGGACAAAGTCCAGCCTTTGCCCTGCACACAAAGGCGCATGCATTTTCAACATGCATTGTATTGTCCATGCCTGCTATCCACTGTACATCTGAAGATAACTAATAGATACTGACAAATTGATATTCTACAGTACAGTACTGTTGGATCCTTTCCAACAATTGTATCAGTTAAGAAACTACCTATATATCACAGAGCACAAGATTTACAGTGTGTATTAGAATTCTGATCAAATCCCTATTTAACTGACCCTTCTCTCATGTAATCAGAGCAGCAATGTTTCCCCAATCATTCCAAGTAGAACATACAGTACAGCAGTGATGCGCTAAAGTCAGCTTTAGTCATCCATTCAGTCTATCAAACCATCAATGTGAGAGATGTGACAGAATGACAGAGGGGAGATGGGAGAGAGGTGAGGGGCTGAATATTAACAGCTGTCCACTACAGTATATATTTTGTTTTATATACGTAGTTAGTCAGCAGTAGCAGGGATGAGCTACTGTCTAGGGGATTTTTCATATAGTAATCTTAATATAGGAGGATACACTCATAAACCAAGCTGTATACCTCAGTATCATTAAACTCACTGTTACAAAGACGTGAAATCATAGGGCCCATTTGACCCACCGATCAGTTTACTTTCAGCTCACGTTGTCTTGTGTTAAAAGTTGCAGTAGCACTAAGAATACAGCCCAGGCTACAGCTGAATGTGCCGTCATGCACATGTTCTAGGCTGAAGCTTGTATTTATACTCCCAAAAGAAGAAAAGAAGGCATAGAAATACAAACAAAACAAACTAGGCTGCCATTTTCACACTGCTGTGGATCTGTTCAACCAGTCTCATTATTGCTTGGAATGCAAATTTAGAAAATGACTGATAGAATATTTTGTTTGTATTCTGCTGGGCAGACAGGTTTCCTGTAGGGCCGATACACTGAAGGAACAGGTCTTTTCACTATGTTATGTTTTACCTCATTTGAATCATCTTTAAACTATAATATCTAACAGAATGTGGTAAATATTATTCATATTTCACTTCTCTTTGTCCTGACAGTGCTTAATGTATTTCAGTTCTTCATTATTCAATGTGCAGCAATGCTAGTGTACAAGATGCATTTTAGAGATGCTTCCTATGAACGTAATCCATAGTCTTCAAGACTGCTGCCATCAGACCTGTAGCCAAAAGAACACCTGTCACAGTTCCAAATGATGACTGTTTTGTAGCATTCACCACGATCATGATGAAGTGCTTTGAGAGACTGGTGAAGGACTGGTGAAGAACCATCTATTCGACCCATACCAGTTTGCCTATTGACCAAACCATTTCCACTGCTCTTCATCTGAGCCTGGAACATCTAGAAGAGAAAAACACCCATATCCAGTTCCTGTTTTTTGGATTTCTCCTCAGCCTTCAATGCCATCATCCCTCAGCATTCGGTGAGCAAACTGGCCCCCCTGGGCATCAACACTCCCATGTGCAACTGGCTGTTAGATTTCCTCACAAACAGACCCCAGTTTATGCAGGTGGGACACAACACCTCCAGCAACATCTCCTTAAGCACTGGTTCCCCTCAGGGCTGTGTCCTGAGTCCGCTGCTGTTTGCCCTGATGACACACAACTGCTGTGCGAGGTTCACTACAAAACCATATTGTGAAGTGCGCGAATGACACCACAGTAGTGGACCTCATCAAGGACGAAAATGATCTGGCCTGCAGAGAGGAGTTGAATCATCTGGTGGACTGGTGCAATAGGAACAATATGGTATTGAATGTCAATAAAGTAAAAGAGATAATAGTGGACTTCAGGAGAAGCCAGCACACCCAAACAACTCTCCTCATCAACAACTCTGCAGTGAAGGTCATCAGCAGCACTAAGTTCCTGGGGGTGCAGATCACAGACTCTCTATCTTGGTCAGCCCACATTGAAACTCAGGTGAAAAAAAGCACAGCAGCATCTCCGCACTGGATGAGGAGAACACACCTTCCTCCTCCAGTCCTCATACTGACCAGCTGCATCTCTGTGTGGTCAGGGCCCTGCAGCAAAGCGGTCCCTCACTGGAAGTGAGGACGGCAGAGAAAACCCCACCCTCATCATGTTATTTCTGCTGGCCTCTGCAAAGAGATACAAGAACATTCGAAGCCCTAGCTTTTCCCCCATGGCCATCAGACTCCTGAACACACTGTGACTCTGCCCACGCCCAGCAAACATCACACAGTGAAATATCTGTTTAAGTGCAATAATAGCTTTTTTACTTTACCACTGTTTGCATGTTTGTAATTTGTGCATATTTATTATTCTAACCATATCTTGTTTTCAACTTACAGACTTATTTTCTCTTGACATCTGAGCCATTGAAACAACATCTCATTCTAATTGTGCACTGTATGGTGTGTGATGCGAATGACAAATAAAAATCTTTCTATTGATCTATCTAATTCCAGGAGCACATCCTGGATTACAAGAGGGTCGGCTGCTCCAATATCGTAGACCCCCTCTCCTTCATAACAGCCCCCCAACTGTTCTGTTTCTAACACTGTAATTGTAAAATAAAATGACATATATCCGTCAGCTGTTCAAATCACTAAAAACAAACTAGACAGACAGAGAAAGTCAATAATTAGGAATTGATTCCTAGACTCCCCAAAATGTAAAAACATTTGTAACATCTTTATATTGTTAATTCTTAATTTAAACTGGCCATGTTATGCTTAACTTAGGGTTTGTATGTTATGATTTTCAAGTTTGTAAAGTACAAATACATGTTATAATGTCTCTTAGGAATGGTTACAGATAGAAAAACGTTTTTTCAGTGTTCAGCTGTTGTTTACTGTTATTTTAAGAGACAAAAATTGTGTTCTTTTAAGTTTTTATCCCACTGCTGCACTTAACAAATGTGATTCACTGGAAAAGATGCAAAATGAGACTCTGTTTTCAAGATTAACCGCAGCTCGCGGTAACACAAATAATAAAAGCTGCTGACTACTGAGTTTATATAATATATGACTGAGTGTTGAATCACTTCTCTTTGCCTTAACTGTTTTAACAGAGCAGAGAGGACCGTTTTTCACACTTGACGTTTCAGGAGCCAACATTTGCATTTGCCATCAATATCTATGATTAATCAATTTGATCCTATTTTTAAATAAATAATAATTTATCTTTGTTTCTTATTTTTTCACTTACTGATGAAGTGACTCAGGACTTTAGTCCACCTCTATGTACATTATTACATCTGCATAAGTAGCATTTGCATGATTTTATTCTCTAGTGGGAAGAAGATAATTGATGCTTCATTTGTCCCCTTAGGGAAATGATTGTGGGCAGTCTGCTCAATTATAGGGTGAGTCAATATAGTGAATATCAGTTACTTATAGAATCAGTCTGCCTAATAGACATCCAGTTTAGTGTGAGTAGTGTTTTTATTTCTCAGCACCAGCAGTAGCCTCAATCAGAGTCCCATTCTCATGAATACAGTATTTCAGGAATGCCTGGATGTCATTTTTTTCTAAACAGGCACAAATATCCCCTTAGACCCAAAGATGAACTGATTGGACTTTGGTGGTGGGAGGTCAAAGCTCAAGCATACTATGACCTCACATCAGTCCCATTCTCGTCAGTGCACTATTGCAATGTATACCAACGCCTGGAGGGAATTTCATTACATCTGGCACAAAGGTCCACTTGGAGAATAAACAGATCGGTATTTGACTTTACTTAAATGTAAACTACAACATGACTGGCCTTTAGATTCAGCAGATTTTAGCCCATGGACACCTACACCTGAGTCAAATGAAAGTAAAATCACCTGGAAAAATGCTGTTCATCTTTGCAGTAGTGTTTAGGAACCTGGAGAATCTGGTTTGAGACTAAATCAGTATCTTTTACTTTTGGTAATGTGTTGCCAACTTTCATTGTGTACTAGGTTTAGTCTTTAGTGCATCCTGTCTGACAGTGCATCAATGGAGCCCAGGGGTCGGCACGAAAGAATTCTACAAATACAATATTGAAATGAAAAAACATGCAGTGATATTGTGTGTGAGGTGGAAATTCAAATTCCACTGCAACCCACACTCCAATTGTATTTAATAATATGCAGATTAAAGGTGAATTTATAAACTAATTACAATATTGCCTTTGCAGCCTCATTTTGATTAGGTCCAATTAGTCGTACTCGTTTTTATTAATCCTATATTCTGTTCTGTTTGTTTTCTTTTCATTAATACTTTGAGAACTATTTTATTATTGCTGGCTTAAATTACTGACAATGACTGATGGTGTATGTGTGATTAATTAATTGGGGTGCCATAAATATCCACAGCTGTTAATGGTCTGAGATCAGGACTGATTATCATTGAATTCTGCTTTTTTTTGCCATCTTTTTTGTCAATGGGTCTGAAGACTGGTGGCTTTAATCTTTATTGTATGCACACAGTTGATGACAGTTTATATAATGTGCTCTACAAGACACTACTACAAGACTATGTGTTCTTGTTGTCAAATTTTATGTATTGAAAAGCAGTTTTTTTAGCTTTTATTTTAAAAGTATTAAAAGATGTTTTTTAACAGCAGTGTTAGCTTTACACATTAATGTAATCAAATCAAATAGAAAACCAAAGCTATTTACCAGGACATTAACATTTTTTCATTGTGTTGTTTGGGTGATTTGCTGCATCAGTGGTGTGTATTGTATTTAAGTGATATGTCGGACTCCATGTTCTCTGGTTATAGAAAATTTCAACTTTGCAGTGGTTACAAATAACTGTGGTTCTATGAACTCTGCTTTGTGGAAGAGATTTAAAAAGAAAATGTCCTTGTAAGAGCTGCATGATGCATGACGCCGCCTATCCAAAGCCAATCTAAAGCCAGTACTGATCAACATCCCACCCCTCTTGAGACTCATGCTTTGTATGTGTATTCAGAGCCAATGAGGACTTCTATCATAATTATAATTTTAACTGTGTTAACGCTGGACGAAATACTTTCATTAATTAAAATGCGTTAAGTAATGTGCTAACGCAATAGCGTCTTGATGATGACTGTAACAACAGTTTCTAGTGTAGCTAGTAGCATATTATAGATGCTCAGGCGATTCTAAAATGACCTTTAATGATTGATTTTTCTAGATCACCTTGCTAAATTACCTGCCTTACCTTGTACCTCCTGCCCAAGTCATCCAACCCATCGGAGCTTTAAGTGTTTAACTTTGTTCAACTAAAATATGTGAAGGCAGTGATCTCCTCAAAGCAGCACTAAGACTGTTTTAATAATGTGATAAAACTAAATACTTCGAGTAATATTTTCTGAAATTGATTGGCAGTGTTGTGGATTTTAAGATCCAGTAAGCCATGATCCTTCTTTCTAGTGGATAGAAATACAGCTGATAGGGTGGATATTAAATTCTTACTAGCCACCTGAGGTCAGAAAAATTAATCTGAGGCTATAAAAACTTCTGAACTCAGCCATTTGAGAAGTAAAACAGGCTTTGTTGTTGCAGTGAGGGAAGGAAGCTCTCTGCTGAGGTTTTTGTGAAGGCGGGCTGTCTCTGCGTCTCAAACCATGAAGAAAGATAGCATCTCACAGCGGGCAAATTGAATCACAAGCTGTGAGCTGGTAAGAATAACACCCACTCCCATGTGTGTTTTCCCGTTCACCCCTCAGTTGGGTTTTGCTTTATCTGTGTGGAGTATGAGGTGAACACTTGAGCCACTTGAGTGTGTCTCTCTTTCATCTTGGAGCACATGTGGGATCTGGCATTACGGTGGCTGCTGTCATTGTTACTGTAGCAACCTTTGATACATTAGCCTTCTGTGAACCTGCATTCTCACATACAGCTGAATATTCAGTGTGGACCAAAGCAAAAAACACTCTGTGGATCAGCTGGACGCTGTATGAGCTTTTTTTGACTGTGCCTGTAGAGCACTGCTGCAATACAGAGCTATTTCATCAGAAGGCAATAGAATACCCTGAGTGTCTAAATATAACTTCTCATAAAAAGGGGGAAAATCCTTCTTTTCTACAGTTCACTCTGCCTCTGCTCTCTCCCCCACTTTGAAGATTCCTACAAGCAAAGAATCACAGAATCTTTTCAGTGAATTATGCACATCGTCGCTCCACAATTCCTTGACGGAGATACGGAGCATCAAAGTGGTTGGCAGGTGATGGCAGAGAGGACTTATCCTGCTGCACTGTGTCTGTCAGTGGACAATGTGAGAGCAAGTCTCATCCTCCCTTTAGCTGCGTGTACTAAACAAGTTTGGATTAAATCTGTGCCTTATGATTATGGTGATATGATTCAGAGTTGTCAAACATTACCAGCAGCTCCATCACTGCTGACTGACGGTGCTGTGAACACAAGAAACCACTAGAGGGCAATCACTGTGTGACAGAACCATCCAGCAGCTACAGCACGGAGGAGCGTCAGGGGTAATGATGGGTTCATATGTGGGCAACCAGAAACCTGCTTTGAGTTTGAAGTGGTTGACAGCAGATGAAATCGTTGTAAGTCTCTCCTTAGACATAGACTTTCTATAAGACTAAGCAATGACTTTTTCATATTAAGCCCAGTGACAGGTTAGAACTCAGGCAGTAATATCAGTGACCTCAACAGAAAGATGAAGCTGCTGCATGTCAGCCGTGACAGGATGCATGAAGGTTGGAGGAGAACATTGGGATGTTCTGCTGGTCCAAAGAAAAGTTGATCATGTATTTGCAATGTCCAGCTGGGGACCTTTACTGCATGCTCTCCCTCCCTCCAAAGTCCTGTTAGTCTAAAAATCTATATAAATGTGAATATTGACACTGGGCTGAAGCCCTCTGACATCACTGGTGAAGGGTGGCAAATACATGTAAATGCAAACAGGAAATGACACTAATTAGTATTTTTACTATTCATTCATCTGTTTATTGTTTGTCTTTCAAATAAATCATGCACTCCATAAAATCTCCTGCTACCCTGAAAATTCTGCTTTTTAAAGCAGAGCAGCTTTACTGCTCTTTAACGCTCTTCAGTGGTAAGACTGTGGCGTACACAGCAGCATTCAGGTGTGAAGGACGTTAGTTATAAAGAGAATTAAATGACAACTCATTTGAAGCTGTAAACATGTTTTATGAACTTTACCTTCATGAACCAAGAATGTACAGAATATTTAATTTCCTCAATGGTGAAATGAAATAAGTCAGAATAAATCCCTCATTGATTGATTGATTGGTAGAGCAGTTGGCAATTATTAATTACCTATGAACCCCACGGTTGGCAGTTTGTGTCCCAGTCCTTCCCTAGTGCTGGTCACAAGCTTGGTGGGGAAGGTAGTGTCAGGAAAATCATCATAAAAAATCCTTGCCAAATCTAATATGCAGAGTGATCTGCTGTGGACCCCGAAAAACGGACCATCTGAAGGGACATTAAGTTCAGAAGCCATTTATTGTAAATTTGAGGGAAAGATTTTAAGAAATATGAAAGAATAACAGCAGTTTTTACCAGATAAAAATAAAGAGTGGCTGTGAATAAGACTTAGTTGGGGCCCAGTAGAGTTTTTTTCCCCCCAGCACCCTGAACAGTTCAGTCCGCTCATGTTGTTTCGTTACACACACACTCCACCCAACCTACCTGTTGCGTACCCGTACATGCAGAACACCAAGTGTATGTGCGCTGAGAAGGAGAAGGAAACCTGTGAGGCGGGTGGCGCGCAGAACGTCCAGCCCTGAAAGAGTTAAATGATTTTCCCGTGCGCAGAGCGGCTGGTTGGAGGTTAGTTAGGCTGTTACGGTGCAGAGCTTGTGGACGCGGCGTAGAGCAGCGCACCAAACCTGCCAAGTTCCCAGCTTAAGCTGCCACTACACGTCAAACCAGCCATGTCGGAGCGAGGGAGGATCTGTGGATTTGACAGCGTTCGGTGTTACTACTACTGAGGGTGTGTGTGTGTGTGTGTGTGTGTGAGACAAGGAGAGGTGCGTTTCTTCTTGTGTGGATATCACACGCCTTCATGGACGGGCAACGGGGCTTTTACGAGATGGAGAACCCAACAGAGAACCCCAGCAAGGCTGCGGAGTATCTAAAGGAGCTGAATAAGATCATCGAGACCCAGCAGGGGCTGCTGGAGAAGCAGAGGGTCCGGATCGAAGAGCTGGAGCTCCAAGTAACGGATCTTTGCAAGGAAAACGCCTGTCTAAAAGATCAGCACCAGCGGCACCTGGCCACCTGCAGACTCCAGCAGGGCAACCACTCCGCCCTGGGAGCCATCAAGGAGAATGTGATGCAGGAAAAGTAAGTTGGCTGTCAACCTGTGCCACATGGCGGGGCTGAACTGGGCGCTGTCAAAGTTTATCTTCCTCCTCGTTTCTTTGTATCACCAGGTTGTTTGGAGAGATCACTGTGGTGGTGTTTATGTGTGTCGCGCCCCCTCCCCCGCCAGCCTTCCACCCTCAGGTTCAAACGCGACACCAAATCAAATGCCCACTTCTTTGCCACTTTGTCACAGAGCAGATTTTTAATGATCCGCGTCATTTGGACCTCGTCGGGGTTTATTTGTGGCGCACACACGCACGCTTCACACGCGTATTGCGTAATCTGGATCTCGTTAGGCGCACTGTACAGTACGATATGAAACATCATGGATTTCAGACAGTGGAGGGCACAAACTGCATCAGACCACGCAGCTGAAGCGCGGATGAGTGGGTGTGACTTTATTTTTATTGTGACAGGAGAGGAAGTCGCGCGCTCTCCGTTGTGGCGTTGTCACAAAACAACTTTACGCGTCCGTGGTGCTGGAGCTTACGCAGCCATCATTTCTGTGCTGCGTGTTTTCTGAAGGCGACAGAATAACGATGTGATTTACTGCTGTGTTAAATGCAACTTCTTTTCCTCAGCAGTGGGGAGGAGTGGACGGGGAAGAGCCGCCCTCCAGCGCTACTATCTGAAATGATTCAGAAACGTTGCCACATCATAGCTCGGGTTAATTGTTTAATAAGACACGAGTACACAGAGGTATCAGTGCAGACTGTGGATATTTGTTTTGGAGCAGTGCCGTTTGTGGTGTGTTTAAGGGGCTTTATGAAGCTCCTGAGCCACATGGCTTGTCCCCTGTGGTGGTGTGTAATTATTCATTCACATGTCCAGGCTACAGTCTGCTTTGAAGCAGCTTTATATTTTCTCAGGTCACCACTTTATTGATAAATCGCATGTCTGTTTTTTAGTATTTTTAATTTGCGTGATTTTTTTTAACTTGGCCTTTTAGCAGCCGTCGCGTTCTGTAAAAGTTGGGCCCTATAGATGAAGTTGTACTATATGCATCATTTTACAGTATATCAGGCTGCTGATCAGACCTCACAGGTGTGTATCACACATCACACATGTTCTGCTTCCAGCTTCTTCAGGGAGAATGAAGATGGCACCCAGCAGGCTTTACATGCAGTCCTGGTTCCATTAGGTTTCCATACAGGGCCAGGATGCACCGTAAACAGTCCTGGACCATAGTTCAATATTTGGATTGGGGCTTCACCTGTTTTCACTACAGAGTGATTTAATGATTTAAAATACTAATTGTGTAGTGAATAAAATATTTAGCCTCAGCTTGTGCCTGCCATCTATGACGTATTCTGGATACACTGTAAAACAGTGGAGATCGCCAGCTTTAACTCCTTTAACCTGAATCCTCACAGTTGTGGCCAACATAAAAAACAATCAGCTTTGGTGCTGGAAACCTATCATTATTATCTATTTCTCGGGGGATGACCACAAAAACAAAAGCAGGAAATGATGTCGTCTTAGTTGTTGGACAGTAGCATTTGTAAGTGTGTAAGGAGAGATGAACGTGGGACTGACAATATAAAATGGACAGATAATAACTGTAAAGACTAATGTAAAGCATGAGGGAATCTTCTTTCTTTGAATAAAGTCCCGTAACAGTCTTTGTTTTTGTGGTTTTTGAGAGACATCATCATCCATGAGAAACGAAACCAGATTGTTTTCAACACTGACCACTTAACAGAGTCTGTTACGATTCAGGGAAGTCTTCTCTCAACTTGTGTGTATCTGACAAAATATTTGTCATGTACTGCTCTTCAGGGTTTCTGGAGAGTAGCATTAGCTCTGTGACGCCGATATATATAAGGGGCACAAGCTGGGGCTGAAAAATGTCCCGGAACATAACGTGACTTGTTACTAACCAATAGTTTAGCATAGATAGATTTTCAGTTAATAAAGATAGAAAACAAAACTCTTATTATGAGGAAACTGAATTTGGTGTAAAACCAGTGTAATACACCTTTAAATTTAAATGACTTCATCACATAAACGATCTACAACTCCTGACAGTCCAGTGTTAAAACATATAAAACTACCACCTGGTGTGCTTTAATGCAGCCAGATACTGGAGTACCGTTTGAAGACAGACGTGTGTCGTCTGTGTAGTCGTAGTTTCCCTCACTCCCTGCATCCTCCTCCTCTGTGAGTATGAAACTTGCAGTCAAACAGGCACAGTAAAACGTTGGCTTCACAAAATGTATTTTTGCTCTGGAAAACTGCATCTACTGCAATGTGGTGCTTTTTATTTTGTGCCTGTTAGCCTTTTTAACCTATGACATCATTATCATACTTGCTCACTCATCGTTTGCATGGGGCTATAAATAGTTATCCGTGCGGAGCAGGGGATGGGAGTCGGGCTCTCGGGATTTTTCCATCCCAGTCCGGCCTTGTAGCACCTGGGCGGAAGAGCAAAGAGGTTTATGTTTGAAGTTCTTTTCACATGTGGTAAAGAAAGTCAAACCAATATTTCAGTTGAAAGTTCTCCCTGTGTGTGTGCAGCTGAGAGGGAGTCCTGTCCCCTGTGTTCTGTCAACAGTTGGACCACGTCAGCTGTTCCTCTTTTTGTGCTGACTGTGGTCAGCACACAGTCCTGGCCTTGAGTGGAGGACCAATGGGGGAGCTGTGTTCCTCCCAGGCCCTCTGATACACACACAGAGTCTAATGTCAGTCAGCACACAGCCTGACATGTCACTCTGTTTCTCCAGGTAATCTCCAAGTGAAGTGAGTGAAAGCAGGCTGCTGGGAGATTTCAGCAGATTTCTGAGGTGGTGTTTGTGTTTTGATGGAGTGGGAGCATATTGTTCCCACCACACTCTGCTTTATGAGCTTTATGAGCTAATCCACTGTGGTGGGGCTGCTATTCTCTGTTTACTCGCTGCTTTATTTGTCTGTTAAAGTTCTTGACTCAGACAAACTCACTCAGCTGTTATCAAGGTCAGATGTGTGTGTGTGCTGGTAGTTCTACGAACACTGAGCTATGAACTATTCCACTGTCATCCAGGCTTACTGATACTGAGTTGTTACATTGATGTAACAGCCATCATGCTTTTAGGAAGATGACAGTTAATGAAACCAAATGGCACCATCTCATATGTGTATTCATGGCTGGATTTAAAAGTTTCACAGCTCAGGGCAAAAGGCCACTTTTGGGCCCCTGTGGTGTACACACACAAAGTGACTGTAATCAAATGATCAAATTAACACTTGTGACATAATGAAGTTAAGTTTTTATCGTTGGTGGTTCGGTCCTAGGGGCCAGTTGTCCCTCTTTCCCAAGCTGTGTGTGTAGGCAGCAGCTTTGCAGCAAAGAGGGGAACTTTTGCAGAAACAGCCATTAATCATTTTCCACCCAGCTCCGTCTGAGCCAGCCTGATAATCTACTTCTTTTTCCAAATACTGTTTTTGTTGTTGGGCGTGGACTTAGTTTACTGTGTCCTGACCAGTGAGTAGTGAGGATGTTTAATATCTATGCTGCTGAGGTCATTTTCAGTCGACACGGAAACAAAGACACTTGGCTGTTGATTTAGTTTTAGCCTCTGAAAAACTTCAGCTTCTATGAAATAAAACTACATAACATTGCACGTCATGTCATCATCGTGTCATATGTTCTGAAGTCTTCTCTCTGCTCTCTTAAAAACATCCACATCATTCAGTCCATCTGTCCTGATGATATTCCAGACATGTCTGAACTCCCTGTGACCTGTTGACGTGTTCATAGACTTGCCTCTTCTGTCAAGTTGTGACGTTTAATCAAATAATGCCTAGGGCTTATGGGAAATAGTGTTCTTCAAAGGCCACTACAAACCTAAGGATCATTTTTCAAAACCCTACTGTACACACATCATAGTGTTAAAAAAGGCTGGATTTTCTGTTATTAGAAATGTAAGAAATTCCAGTGGGATTTTGAATGAACTTTTCGTAATTCCGGGATGGAAGCTCGATGTTCCAGCTTTATTTATCCATTTCCTGTGTTTCCTTATAGTTCAGGCTCTCTTGTGATGGGCAGAATGAGCTGTAGTAAATAATAAAATAAAGTGCAGTTGGTGTAGTTATAACAAGTATTTTCCACTGAAGCAATCTGAACAGCAGAAGCATCAGATTGCACTCAGTAAACCTTAGACTTACCCTCTCCACTCCTCCTGTTGTGTGAGAGGAAGATTAGTTCCTGTCTCTTGTAAACGTGAACTTCTCTTGTCTTCTCATGATGTAGCAGCCTTCGCTCTGACGTGGTTTAAGTGGCCAGGTAACACCGGTACGTAAAGACAGTGTTATAGGTGGCGGATGCCGTTTTGCTTTCACCATGCACCTTCCGTGGTCTAAAAGCATATTTGCCACTCAACTCTAGTCACATCCAGGTTTAAAGTGTTTACACATTAACTGCGTGAGTGAGAGGGATGTGAGGTTCCCACGCAGAGATATAGTCTATGGGCTTTTACGTGGCTAAGTACACGGCATCCTCTTGGCAAATGTGGTTTTAACACCTTGATGGTTTAAGAGAGACAAAAAGATTGTAGTGGATCGGTTTCAGCAGATATTCAAGGTTCAGGATCAGTGTTGGACTGAACATTACACCGCTCGCTCAGGTAGGTGTCAAGCACAATGTATACTTCACAACAACACACATAGATAGAGCTGTTTTTCTCACAGTATTCATCAGGCTTTATCATATCAGTGAGTTTACATGTGTGTGTGAGTTGTGCAGAGCTGCAGGGAAAAAAAACAGCACGCTGGTCAGCAGCACACATAACACAGCGAATCAGGAGTGGAGGAAATGAACACTGCTAGAGGACATATGAAAATTGGTCAGGAATATAACTAAGTTTTGACTTTATGAGTAAGCACATATGCCATGATTGCTGTGGGCAAGCTGTGAAATATGCACTGTTTGTGATGCATTTAAAGCCAAAGCAGAAATACATTTCACACTCTGAACAGTGTAGATTTTGAAACCCGAGGGTGGTTTGACAGGCCTCTATTTGAATACACAAGATGAGAAGAATAAATATACTTTCAAAAGGAGAATACATTTTGGAATTAAATATTCTTAGGGGGGTTAGTAACAGTAACATGTAACATCTTGTTTACGGTGTGTTTTTTTAGTATTTTTCTGTTATACTTGCAGGAGAGTCTGATCAGTCTGATCTGGGTAGTCATTGGAAGGTGGATGCTAATGAGAGGGTAATTTATTGGCATTATATCTAAATATGAAATTCTCCCCAGCCCAACACCTGCTGTGCTAACTCAATGCTAAACACATAAACAATTCTAACAATAAAATTGTGCTGGTCCAAAAAAAACTGCACCTTTTATTTTCATTCTTATCTTTCATCCGCTACCCGGCCTCACTGAGTCAGTTTTTACTACAACATGTACCTTCCAATCTGACATCTAGGACCACATGTGCAAGGGTCCTGCATCTGATGTAAGGTAATGTGAGAGTAACCACCACAAAATTCAATTGGAATACGGACAGAGGTAGTAAAACATCAGTGACATTTGGAAATGTGTATAAATTAATGAAGGTTTATTCTTTAAGAATCCATAGAGATAGAGGATCTAGATTAGCTGTGACTTTTCCCTTGAAACATTATATCTGATTCCTGTGTGTGTGGGCCACTGGCCGTGTGCTGAGTCGTGCTTATTGATAATCTCGTGGCAGCGTGGGAGCTCGGGATAGTGTGCACTGGAGCAGATCGGTACAAATTTCAATTTTTTTTCTTGAAATTCTGCCAAGAAACTGTTGCTGTTGCTGTTCTGTATGAGCGTAATCTTAAGGGTAGGTCGAGTTTACACAGTACAGAGTCATGTATCTCACCATAAATGCTATGTGCAGTATGTTGAATGATTTGAAACATGTAAACCTTTTTAGAAAGCTGTACTATCTACATTAGCTTTCAACTGTTGTCTGGGTTATGATGTCTCTGTTAGGCAGTAAAAAAGAGAAGCCATGTTGTCAACATCTTTCTAGCTTCTTTTCTGTGCATATATCTGCACCAAATAATATGTCAAATTATCCTGCCAATTATTTTCTCAATTACAGTAATTGTTTTGTTGATAACCTGTCAGAAAACTGTTTCCTGGCCACTGGTCCAAAACCCGGCAGCACTGAGTTTATGAACCTAGTGAGCACTTGGCATTGCCTGAGAAAAATGACTGAAAAGCTTATTTGATAAATTTCCTGACTGATTAATTCAGAGTGTTTCGACTCTAGCACAAAGCAACACTGCTTTTCTGTGTAAGTAACCAGTCTGAGGACTTGCAGTAGTGTTTAGTGCACTCATGTTGTGAGCATCAGTCAAATCTGCACAGTGTGAGCACCTGAGCTGAGGTTTGGCTGTAATTAGAACATTAGGTCTGCGGTAATACTATTTGTAATGCTTAATGCAGCGTTTGAATATTAAACTGATAAAATTGTGTGACTTACAGGGCATGACAACACTGTGTATGTGTTTTCTGTGCAATAACTGAGGGTGGTTTGTGTCTGATGTACAGTAACAGTAAAGTCTTATAGTTAGTCAAACTTTGTGGCAGTTGTGGTGACTGTGACACAAGGAAACGGTGATGTAGTAACGGAGTCAGATAGTAAGTGTTGGGAAGGAGGTGGAGGCGAATGGTTTGGTGAGAAAACCAAAGGACTTTCCCACACAAAAACAACAATTAATTCCAGTGTGACATATTGTTTTTTTTTTTATTCATGACTTGAATTACACGTTTACCGTGTTTATTATTGTGAAGATGATGATGAAGGTCCTGTAATTTTAAGTAAATGCTTATTTTAACCCAAATTATTTAATTTAACCAACTAAGATTTGCGGCTAAACACAATCAAACCATGATATTGTAACTGTGGCTGTAGGTAGGCTTAAATATTATATACTAATATAATATAATGTGATTTTGTAGCTATTTTCCCTGAATCACAACGCTCTACTAGAAATCTTGGACACGCTTCACAGTTGGTGCATACAGTCACAAATGTATACTCTCCAGTCTTCTAGTCTTTAAGTCTCAGATAGCCTTGAAGAGTGTCCCCCACCTGTGGTAAGATGCTCATATGGGTTATATTACAGGGTGGGGACAGATGATCTATTAGATTGTTTAGGTTGGAGGACTTTTTTTTTAGAACTACGTTTTCTACATAGTCTGTTGTTGGTTCAGCCTGTGGATTAAGTTAAGATTTTAAAGCTGAGTCGTTGACTAGTTTTAGAATCCGGTCAAATTTGTGCCGGGTCGGTTCTTGTTTGCTGAATGATGCTGTACTGTACACTATATATATATCTTATAGAATCACATTCTTTTTACTTGTTTGAATGTACAAGAAGTTGCACTTCTCTGATTATTATTTTAAGCACCACTGTTCACTTATTTACATATTTATTGCTTGCCCATAGCGTACATTGTGTAGAACAGTATTGGTATTCACCCGGCTGGATGATTTTAAACTGTGCTTCCCCCTGGCAGAGACCAGATGATAACATTTTTCTCTACAATTTTATCAAGTGTGTAAATGGAGACCATGTATCATTGAGCTGAAGTAATTTCTCAGCCCGCTGCAGGATCTATCGAGGCTGGCTTTGACCGCTGCACACCCAATATATCAAAGTGGACCTAAAGGCTCATTGTTGGACAACTTGGATGTGCAACTTTATCCACCACCAACTTGTCAGTTATCAGAGAATGATGTGTCTGCCAATATACGCGTAGGTTCATGTCAAAGTTAATTCCAGTGGGATGACTGTGTTGGCTGGGATTCAGTGTCTTCTGAATCATGCTGTATGTTTAGTCATTAACATGGTGTTTGCTGCAGGGGATATTTAATGGAGAACGTGATCTGCACATTAGAACCACAACAAACACAAACAGTTCTGCATGGTGATGATTGCATGTTGAGGCTTTAACACACTTGTACCATGAACATTTTTGTTTTCCAGTGTTTACTTCCTTCTGATTCTTTTGATTCTTTTCAACATGGCACGCCACACCTCAGCTGTCACTCTGTTTGAGACCGGCAATGATTGTAGAATTGCATGGTTACTTGAATTAAAATGGCTTTTCATACCTCACCAATACTTCAGTCACTTTTGCATGAACAGGGAGATCTGCTGTGTCAAATCAAGCATTTCCTAATCTCTAAAGTTGCATTGATAAATGACAAGCCTACATTACACCAGACAGATAAGAGAGGAACGTGGTACAGAAAAAGATTTAGAGGATTAACAACATGGAGGAGAAAGTAAGAATAAAGGAGGGTAAGGAAAAGGAAACAAATCCTTCTCCTTCTTAAATTCAGTAGTATTACCGCTCTGTTTCGTTCCACATGGAATTAGCTTGTATCTGTATGTAGAAAAGTGCATGCATGCAGGTGTAAATTGGTGCAGAATGCATTACAAATGCTTTACCATTTCAAAGAAAAAATCTATACAGTAGCATCAATTAATGAGACTCCAGGGGCCACTATGATGTGCAAGATCAGGATCACATGACTGTCTGGACAAGTGCTAGCAAATCACCCAGCCGGCACTGATTACCTTCTTACAGTACAAGTAATGGTAGTATGGTTATTTATGCTACCAAAAAGTACTGTAGCTTCCTGGTGCTTTTGGCCATGTTCATCTGTCACGGGACTCTGTGACACCTTGCACTGGTTCCTTGAAAGCACCCCCCATCACTTGTTATGACCCCACACTGTTAAAAATAGATGATAGGCATTTTAGGGACATTTTGTAGGGAAGTCAGTCATTAGGTAGATGATGTTCCAATGTATTTTACTTTTTAAAATAAATGAATGAAGTGTTTATTACAAAATGAGCTGCAAGGACATTGGGGTGAATAGTGGATGTGCAAAGCACACAACTAGCACACCCCAAACCAAATCCTGTCTGTAGTTAGGTTTAGGCAGCAGAAGTTCTTTGGATTAGGTTAGGGAAAGATCATGGTCTTGTTTAAAAGGGAATAAATAGTACAAATCAAAAGGAAAATGTAATTACATAACATCATTTCAGGAGACATGGTTTATAAAATACACACTTTGTAGAATTGTTTTTTCATAGTCACAGCACAAAATTCAATTTTCAAAGCATCTGAATTTATATTGAAAGAATTTATTCTATGTACCTCTACCATCCATCAAACTCACTGTAAAATGGTTTTGTTTGAGGTGTTGACCAGATCAGTTATGTATCCAACGGTGCAGAATATCTAAAGGTCAGGTGTGAGTGTAAATGAGCTCTGTGAATAAGTTTATCTCTGAGATCATCAGCTGTCATCTTGACAGTTTTTGATTTTGTACTTCCCAGAACATTCACATTCTGACCTGGCGGCCTCTGGGAAACTCAGCTGAGGTTAATGTCACCTGCAGCACTGCTGTGTTGATGAGGGAGTGATCTAATCCTTGGACTGAATAAGCTACTTTTTTAACCTTAGACCATTCACCACTGGAATGAATGGTGGTACTTGTCTGACTTGAAATAAGTCAGAATATATAAAGGTCACTGAGTCTTACATATGTGCTTCACGAAACCCAACAGTCCAGGAGAGCTGTGATCTAGCGAAGCTAAATTGTGGGATTTAAAGGGAACTGAAAAAAATTCCCACAAATAGTGGTCTCAAGTCAAAATGTTCAATGAAATATTGACTTTGTGGTCTTTCTTTCATACTTGAGTAAAAAGTACTGGAACAAAATCTGACAAGACCAAGATTAACGTCTACCAAAGTGGAGGTGGTATCATGGCATGGGCTTCTGGAACACGTTCTCTAATCTTTAATAGTGGTATAACTGATGATGGAAGCAGCAGGATGAAATCAGAGGTGTACAGAAACATTTTGTCTGCAAGATCACAGAGCAATGCTTCAAACCAGTTGGGAGGAGCTTCATCATGCAGCAAGGCAATGATCCGAAACAGTCAGCACAAGACTTCATCAAAGAGAAAAAGTGTAAGGCTTTGGACTGGCCAAGTCAGTCACCAGACCTTAATCCCTTAAGGATTATTACTGTAAATAAAGACAGCTCAATACTGAGGTCCTCTGAGATTGCTGCTCTCCTCATCCAGTCATCCAGAGTGAGTCTGTCTGTCCCATGTAACCTCATTTACGCAGCTTGTGTATGATTTTCTTTCATTCACTTGATACCTACCCAAAGGCCATGTCCACAGGTGAGGGTACAAGCTACGATTCACTGCTAAATCAAGAGCTGTGTTTGATTGCTGAGCCCTCTCTTCACAGCCACACTCCAACACGGTGCTCACATAATTACATACCAGTGACCTCAGATGCACTGCTGTTAAGTCCTGTTTGTGTGATTGTGCATCCAGTTTCCTTTGTGGCTGGAACATGTCAAACGTTAGTGCAACAATAGAGATTTGTCTCATTTTAAATCCAATAACGGATTAAACATTAAGTTTTAAAATATGTAACATATGAGCAGCAAAGTCTATGTACCACTAATAATTCCTCTTTACTTTCTTGTGCTACTCTTGCTTAAAATCAAAGCATGTGCCCAGTGCTCCTGTAAAAAAAACACTAAACTTTGCTGTCACGATTAAATTAAGCCTTAACAGAGATTTTGCTTGAAATTTCCTGCAAAGTAGGAGCTTCTTTTTCATTAACCCTTTGCAAAACGTGCTTTTTGGAGCTGTAGCAGTACCTTTTTTAAATGAACAGACGTTTGTGCACACTATCTCTGACACAGAATGAGGAAAATGAACACTGGACTCTGCGCTTACGTGCATTATATTTTGAGCCATGCAATTAATAACCTGAGTATTGCAATTACATTACAGTGAAGTTTCAGCCACGTGTACGGTTTAAAAATGGACAGATGTAAGTGTGTATTTGTGTTAAAAGAAGCTTGCTATCATTTGTATCTTTGCCACAGGGCACTTGTGACTGTAACCTTGTTGAACATGTGGAGACTGGGTGGAGTTGGTCATGGCTCTGTGATGCTGCAGAATGGCTGTGCAAGCTGCTGAACCGTCCCCTGCCGGCCATACTCGCAGTAGATCAGTAAACAAAACCCCTCTGGGTGTGTGACTGCTGATCGGTAGGAAACACAGGCGTATCTGCAGGGTAAAGAGGGCTGAGATCACAGCTCCACTGCCTTCTACTCTGACAAGCCACTCGGAGGTGTTTGCACAACCTGCCCTCCTGCCAGTTTGTTCTATTTTCTACTACAAAGACACTGTTTGATACGGTTGAATGTGTTTGGCATATTTGAAGTGGTCTTTAGTAATAAATGACCTCTGCAGCACCGTAAGGAATTCAACACTTTTAGGAGCAAATTGTAGTGAAAATAATGAAGGAAACTATATTATTACGAGGTTAGTTTAGCATGAAAAAGGCTTTTTAGCAACTGTTGAGGAAGTGTCTTAGAACATTTAATTTAGAGGTCAAGATTCGTAGTGTCTCCCATTTTAAGATTTTGCTAAACCAGATATTAAAAGGTAGCTGAACAATTCAACTTGAATGGCATAAACTCACTGCCACCATAACTGTATTGTGTAAAATATAGCTGTGGGGCTGTTGGAAAAAGTACCACAAATTTTAATAATAATTATTAATTTATAATAATTAATCATTTTAATAAGTGCTTTTGCTGCAGCTTTGTTTGGTCTGCTATAATCCCCAGTTCTGTTCAGACCTTGATTTTTGATTTGATTGATTTTTTGACCATTAACACTATTTCAGACACAATGTCACTTTGTTAGGTTAAATATTGATAGAGTGTAGGAGTGTTAATATGCAGAAGACACCAGTCAGAAGACAGGTGGGACACCTCCAACAACCTTTACAGAACCATTACACTCCGAGTTGCAAATGTTCTCATATCAGCTCCATATTCTCACCATGCTGAGTGAATCTGCAGATTTTAAACTAGAAGTAAACTCATTCTGCCTCACCAGGAAACAGGAGTTGTTTTTCCTGTTTCAGGAAAACACAACAAGCATTACGAGTCATTAGGCCTCGTAATACAGCATGTGTTGGTTACACTAATAGGAAAAGTTTCTTTGCAAACTAATTAGGTTAAAACCTGACCTGTTTTTGCCCTGCTCGAAGGTAATAGCATTCATAGCACTGAAACATACAGCCAGCCAACTGAACGTTTCAAACACTCAGGGCTCTGGTATTGATTAAAGATCCCTGGATTGTCTTTTTCTCTCTCAAGACTGTCCAAGCTGCATCTTAGAATTATCTGAAATAGATCAAGCACTATCTATTTCTTATAACAAAGTCAGACTATGTGAGGAGGCATTTATAGCCCCTTCCTAAAATTCTGAATGCTTGTTTTCATCCTCTAGAGAGATATAATTGGCATCTTCCAAAGCAGTCAGTGACGGAGACTTTATTATAGCAAACATCTGCAGCTTAAACGACACCTATTTGCTTGCTTCCGTCATCCTGTCTTCTCCAGCTGCACTCTTACCTTCCCAAGTATCAAGAGCCTAGATTTCTTTTCCAGCATCTTTGTAGGTGAAGAGGTCTTAAATGTGTCCTCGAGATAATGAATGCCATGTATTGGCGACAAACCCCTCACAGTCTTCTGAGAAAGATGAACCCTATGGGTTTTTTCCACTGGCTGCCAGATCTCTGTGACTCATCTCCTTTTTGCTGTTCGGCAGCCTCACTACCAATTACATCTCAGTAATGAAAAGCTTTGGTTAATACCTCTACCTATAGGTGTGCTTTGCTTTCTATACTTGAATGTATATTCAAAGAGAGAGCTTTGCAATATTTCCGCAAGGACAACAACAATCAACAGGAGGCCTGTGTTGTATGTAGAAATCTGAACTGACAGGATTGATTTTCTTAATATTTGATGTCCCGTATACAACCACCATTGTATTTTCGACTACTAATGTCTATATTTGATCTCATCATTAAGTTACTGTGTTAAACTGTGAATTTCTAGAGACGCGATGCTGCTGAAACACCCTGTAGTGGATCAAAAAGGTATCATTACCTAATCTAGGTGTGGGAATTCTATGCATTATACTGCAATAAGTGATCATATGTGGGTGTAAATGGTAATCCCTGACTTTGTTAAAACCTTTGTTGACTCCAGATGAATTACAGCTTCCATTGGTCTGGTGTTTGGTGTAAATTCTAGAGCATTCACAAAGAGTGAATATTTATATTTCATCTCAGATTCCCACCTCAGCTGTACCAGGGACAGCCTCAGGTCAAAACAGGTCAAGATGTCATGAGATCAAAGTTTGTCCCTGGATGCTGTCCAAAGAGTTGTCTGTGGCCAGAACTAACAGAGGACAGTTAAAACCACTGCCCATACTGTTGCATGTGTCTTTGAATAATTAGCCTTTGATTAATAAGTATAATTTGGATTAAGGAGGTATGACTGATGTAGATCTCCATGGACAATTTGGACCTTGTTCACTGTGCTAAGAGAGATCTGAGGGCGTGGGATCGCAGGATTATCAGCTTCATGTTGCTTTTTCACTTTTTCATAGGATGTAAAATCTGTCCTACAATGACCAGAAGTAAATGTAGCTCAGTTTCTTAGACTTCAGTAAGCTGCTGTCGATGTTAGACTGTGAAAGAAGCACAGTGTTTCTCTCCATGTTGAGAGAGGAGCAAAACAGCGTTATCATGACCCTCTTTCATTACCTGTGGCATTTGGGTTTTTGTTAATAAAAAAAACACTAGTGCAACCTAGATTAAACATAGACCACGGGATGGCTCTGGGATGGGGATGCAGTGCTCCTCGTGATTCTGAGTCACCTGGTTTTATTTAGAACCCTAACAAAATGTGGCAGAGAGGTATTCCACAGAGTAAGTCAAACTGTGAATAGATCAGTATTTCAATTTTATTTTATAACTGCACTAAATCCCTGCGTATGTCACTGGGCAGAGACCACGTATCTTTCAAATTACAGCCCCAGCCGGACGGCACCAGCGTATCCATGTGCTTGACATTGCAGAGGAAATGAAAGAACACTGAGGCACTTCCTGTGATCTCTCGTCCTGACGTCAAAATGAAGAGGCGTATTATTCAATCCCTGGCCTTTCTGTTGACATCTGGTCACAGATGTGCAGCCCCTGGTGTGATCCCCGTGACTTTAATCCTACAGGTTCTCCTGCCACACCATAGGAGGGACGCTTTCGCCAGTCTGAACTGTGATGAACTTATAATGCCAGGCCACAGCTCTAGATTTAGGCACTGTCAAAGGGAGGGGATTATGGCAGCACCTACAGCTACAGTTACATAATACTGTATCGCTGTTGTCATAATGCCAAGGCAAGCTCAGAAATGACAGTTCGCTCTTCATTACTCTTACACTTTTATACTTATTCACAGTATAGTTTTTCCTTAATAAACGCTGCTTTGCTTAGCTTAGCACAGTATTTAGTGCAGAACATTCCAGTCATGATGTCAAAAGTGCTGCTGTTAAAATAAATGAAGCACTAAACTGGCGTCATCAATCGTTCTGTATTTTCTACAGTGAAAGATGTTCATAGAGATGAACCCACAAAGAATTATCATCTGATTCTGCAGATTAATAAGATAAGAAGATACAACTTTATTGATCCCACAGCGGGGAAATTTGTGTGTTACCACAGCTCAGGACATAAAGTACAGAAAAGGGATACAACAAGACTATAAAAGAAGAGTACAAAAAATTAGAATAAAAAATAGAATTAAAATAAAATAAAATAGAATATA
>JAUYWH010000022.1:991527-1031340 GCA_034779795.1 Ctenopoma multispine | reverse complement strand
AAAGTCCCAAAAGAAGTAGAAGGCATGCTACTACTCTCATGAAACTTTGTGGGTCCATGTCGAGTTGCAGAACAAAAAAAACACGACCAAAAAAAGTCAGAAATTAAAAACTTAAACACAAGAAATTGAACAAGAGAAGAAAAACAAACTGGGAGCTGAGGTAACAGGCAGCCTACGGTGGCGCCATCTTGGAAAAAAAAAAGAAAAAAAAAATTTTGTGCATTTTAGTGTCTTTCAGCTCATTGTTGTGCTTCACTCTTTGTTTTGAAGACAAATGTCACATAAATATTTAAATTTTAATTTTAAATTCCAATCCCTGTTATTAATATGCAGGAGGTCAGATGTTAACAGTTCCCTCCTTCCAAAACACAATATAAGACTGTTGTTTCAGAACCTTTACACACTTAGTAAAAATCTGTTTACAGGTTGTTCTAATGCCCCCAGAGGTGGCAAATAACTAAGTATATTCACTCAAGTACTGTACTTGAGTAGAATTTTAAGGTACTTGTACTTTACTGGAGTATTTCCATTTTATGTAACTTTCACTTTTACTCCCCTACATTCATTTTAAGATCATTAGTAAATAGTCATTAGGTAATGATTATCTATTAATAAAAACACTGATGTATCATTTATGGATTAGCCTCTTGTCACTATATAAGCTGAAAAATATTAGCTTCATCTTTACTGCCATTTTAATCAGAATTTTCACCTTTGAGATTTTGTCAAACAAATCTGGACTAAACTGTTTTCAACAGCATCAAATTCTACATTGTTTAAAATACACTGTAATCTTAGTGGAGTACTTTTACTTTACTAGTACTTGAAGTAACATTTAGAAGTTGAACTTAGATTCAAGTACATTTACTTGAATAGAAGTTGAGTAGAGTGTACTGTAGTGTTCTGGGCAAGTACTTCTACGTTTAGTTGATTACTGAATTTGTGTCCTTCAAATTGAAACCCACAGTATTAAGTTGGGCCAGATTTCAAAATCTAGAAAGTTAAGTGGGCCGAACATTTTGAGTAACAGATAAGCAGCAACTTAATAACAGACTTAACAAAATAAATGTCTCTAAATTCATACAAAACAAAATAGTGCACAGTATCTCCAACAACATATTTTTGCTTCAGAAATAAATAAATATTTTGGTCACATTTGATTGACAGGCACAGGATAAAAAAGAACTGTCAATCCTGTCAAATCTACAAGTGTGCAAACACATAAAAAAAGAAAAAACACAACACAAATAAATATTTTACTAAACCGACTGTGCACTGATGATATGTAAGACTTGAAGTGACGTGTTCTGAACAAGAGCATTAACCTTTGGATCACATGATGTCAGTTCAATCTGAGGCACTGGTGAAGAACACGTCACTCCAGGGAGCAACAAGAGCTCAAACATATGTGGATGTTGAACTGTCGGACGCATCTGTCGCATATTTACGCCAAAAACTGGTTGTAGGTGGTAGTGTAGTTACCTGTGAACATTTCATTGATATGTTCAGTAAAATGACTACTTTCTTAACATGAGGAAGGTCTGTGCAGAACGTTGTCTCTGCACACTGTGATCGTTACATACAGAAACACGGTAAATTAAACACAGGCTTGTTCCAGGTCAGGTTAAACTGATGGTTTTCGTCCTCTATTCTACACTTGTGAGATGAAGACGTGTTTAGCGCTATGCTAACGCTGCTACACAACAACACACTGCGTTCTAGGTTGACTGTTGCCCATCAGGTTTTCTCAGTTTTTTCATGTCTGGTAGGACCACGGGCTGGGCCACTCGGAGGTTGTTTCTGGGCTGCATGCGGCCCGTGGCCCGTTATTTGAATAGGCCTGGTCTAGTGTAAGAGAGACAGCTGCTGTAAGTCAAAATGACAGTTCTCTGGCATCCTGATTTTGATTGGAGCTATGTGGCAGGAAAATATAGATAACTCTGCTAGAGGAAAATCTTCAGCCAACTGTTCAAATATTGAAAGAATAGGAACAGACATGCTGTTTTATGTAGACACAAAGATAAGAGCAAGACCATGACTTCTGTCTTGACAGTGGTTTAGACGTGTATATGCTCTTAATGCTGCAGTGGGAAAGAGACCAAATCTTTAGAAACCCAGTCCATCTCAGCCCTCCTGCTGCTGGCTGAGAACTGCTGACAGACAGCTCAGACTCTGCGCTCTGTTGAATTTCCACACTTGTAAGTTTGAAGTAAAAATAGAGAATATGGAGGAATGTTTCTGAAATACTGACACATGATCTCGCTCATCTCTGGATGCCTGAGACTTTACATGACTTTAATCACCTCTAAATAACTATGAGATACTGTAACTTGAAAAAGTGCACCTCATTATATTTTGACGCTTCTGTGTTTATTCAGTTGGGATAATGGAACACCTGGATTTATTTCTATCACACTGACCCTTTTCTATGTTTAATCCTGGTGGGGGGGACACAGTGTGGGCGCAATATTCCAATCTTCCACGGCAGCTAAGTGCTGTGAGGGTAATGATCTCTGCTCTGAGGCTACTGTGCCATTCCTCTGTTCCACTCTCCTTCCTGCATGCCGTGTGTGTGTCTGTTTGTGTGTGTGTGTGTGTGTGTCAGAGATAGAGAGAGGGAGAGTGTGTGTGGCACATACACTGAACCAGCTGCCCCCTGCCTGTGATTGATAATGTGCCTCATTATTTGTGCCATTTCATCTGAGGCTTCCAGGGAAAGCTTCAAGCTGGGACTGTCTGTCTGCTTGGAATACCTGCTAATGATGGTGCACAGACCCCCTCCCCTCTCAACACTGGGCAGCCAGTGGCTTGGGAGGTGACATATAAACACACACACACACACAGTCATTTGGACACACACAGGTTTTCTCTGAATTATTCTAATCAGAGAAATGAAAGCATTTATATTTCTGTCATAGGTTTTACTCTATAATTACATTTAATCACTTTTTAAAAATTTCAGAATCTAAATTTCAATCTTAATCTCAGTGTAAATGTTTTTGGGCTATTGAGTGTCCTCAAGCGATTTTCCACCACCTAAAAACAATATACGGCTCTTGATATGAAAGAAATGAAAAATGAGCGTCATTTTGCAAAATGATGATAAGTTACAAGAAATCTCAGTTTCTGCTCACTCCAGAGTGAAATATCGTGTAAGTGTCTTCTATAAAAATAGACCTTTCCACAAAGGATAGAACACATTGGACAGTCTTCTCCAAACTGTGGCCAAGATTCATGCAGTTGTAACAAATGCTCTCAATCCTGGGATCACTAGGGTGGAAAGGCTCAAGTCACAAGCTTCACAATTTATTCAGTAAGCATGTCTCCACTGCATTTTGCTTTTATTCTTTGTTTTCTGTTAACGGTGTGGTGTTTAAACTAGCGTTGAGGTTACACAGTGCAACCATCTGAATGTCCCCACACCTCTGGTGTTCGCCTGGGGAATGAAGCCATGTTGCAGATGGCTGCATCAAGTATAGTAACATATTCCAGCATATGATGAGGTTACTTTAGATTGGTATATTTTTACAATTTGGATTTAGTTTTAACCTGTTTAGCTTGTAAAACTATAGATCATAGCTTTCATGTAAGATAACAAATATTGGTGTTAGTTTTCCCGAACTGTGGCAGCGTTTGGTTTGGTTCACTGGACAACTGCAGGTAAACGGCAGTACAACATGGCAGTCTCTGTGAAAGGCGGCCCACTGTCTTTGAAGATATAAACGGTTTAAAACAGGTGATTACACACTAGACTATGTCAATCAAGAGTGTGGTGGCCGAACCTGATCCAGACTTGACTACTGATTATATTTCATGTCCAAACCTGATGTGGAGTTGTTCTTCTGTAACATAGCTGCCTCATCATTATAACAGCACTTTAAATTAGAACAAAGAATAGGTATAGTTGCTTTGAACTATGTTTTGTCTGACTTTGTACTCTTGATTAATGTTCAAAATATTAGGCTACAAGTGCAAATACATTAGTGCTACCAGAATGTGATTTCTGTCTGTCTTGATGTGAACCCTTGGGTTATGTTTGGGTATCCACCCTCTATTACACACATAGATTAATACATAGTTATAAATACTACTCTGTACCTGCTCATAGATTCCATTAAAATCTTTCACACTGTAACTTTATTTTTCCCTCATGTTTTTATGCAGAAATCACAGTTTAAGTTGCACAAGAGAACAGGAGGATGGAAATCTACTCTACATCTCTACTGTACTGGGTTTAAAAAAGTGTGGTGGGTGGATCAATCCAAAACATTGATAGTATCAATACCAGGTTAGTATTGGCATCGGATCGATACAAGCACAGTGGGATTGAAACTTTGACCGTTCCATCAGAAAGTAAACTTGCTGATACAAATACCGCTCCTACAAATAAAAGGGAGGTGCAGGATGAATATTAGTGTGCACTGAAATATATCTGTCAAATCTGTCATTTAGTTTCTGGAGTCATATTCAGTAGTGGTGTGCAATACCGCAAATTTTAGTATCGATCCGATACCAAGTAAATACAGGTCCAGTTTCACCAATACTGATCCCGATCTATTACTATTACTCTATCTATTACTATTAAGGGCAAACTGCAGAAAAATGCATCTGTCGCATTAAATCGCTTTAAAAAAAGGTTAAAATTGCTTTAAAAATAGAACCACATGCACAAACAAACAAAAATACCAGTGTTAAATTAAGTGAATCTAGATCCAGACTGGCATGCCACCAAAGTTGAAGGACTGATGCTGGTTTGTGGTTAAGTTTCATGGATGTGACACTTTTCTAGTAGGCGTTAGGATGGGTTCATTTTCCGACAGGCGTGCCTCTAAAACGGGGGTCTCGCTGAGGGATTTCCCTCCCCTTCTCTCTGCTGATTTTGTAGCTCACTGTTTTCTTTTTCATGTTTTCCTAAACCTGTCTCCTAAAGACTACATTTACACAAAACTAAACTGCAATGATCTGAACAGAACGTAATTGTTATGTCATGCTCTTTACTGTGCAGGAGGACCAGAGTTACACACCAAAGTCCCCCGTGAGTTTGGGTTTAGGCAAGTGAAGTATTAAAGTTTTTTATGGTTGGGATCAGACATCACAGCAGTGGGTTAGGGAAAGACTGTGGGCTGGGTTAATGGATAAAAATGTCACTTCACACACACAACGTCTGCATTAAAAATGAAAACAAAAAACAGTCTTATCCCTAATCCTAACCTCAGTAGTTTTTTTTGTCTAAACCCAACCTCACAGGGGCCTTTGGTGTGGAACTCGGGTCTCCTGCATCTCCATCATGCACAGTAAACAGTAAGTCGCTTTGAAGAAACTGAGAGAAGAGCGAGACCCCTGTTCTACAGAGACAGAGCTCTGTGATGGGCTGCACTTATAAGGTAATAGGATCAGTATTGGTATCTGCGATACTGGTCCTGTATGTACTTGATATTGGATACCAAAGCTTGCTGTATCAAACACCACTACCGCACAGCACTGCACAGCCTAAACCTTGCTCTTGTAGACTCAGTCTAAGTGGTCGCTGTAGAAGTTCTGCAGTTGTGGCAGACAGCTGACTTTTATTGAGAAAGCTCTGATAAAGCTAATAAACCACAACATTAAAACCACCGGTAAACATTGATTAACTGTGGTTATCTCATGACAGTGGCACCTTCTAAGGGGTGGGACATAATAGGCAGCAAATAAACAGATAACTCTTGAAGATGATGTGTTGAAAGCAGCGTAAGGATCTTAGTGACTTCGACGAGAGCTAAATTGTGATGGCTAGTCGACTGGGTCGGTGGCAGGACGTCAGAGTACCCAGAGAGAACCCACACAGAGACGGGAAGGACATACAAACTCCACACAGAAATTAAAATAATATAATTTAAAACATAGCTGCATTGCAAATGATGCTGTATGTTTTCGACACACTGATTTTAGAAGCATTCACCATCACAGAACGATGTAGCAGTTAGACAAAATGTTTGACATTTGTTTATCTTAACACACATTTTCTGTGTGTGGGTGTAGTCAGACATCAGCATCTCTTTAACACCACAGTATTTGCTGGCTTACTCCCACGTAATGTGTAAAGTTCTAGTTTTAATTTTCCAAAATATTGGCTTCCACAAACAGTTTACTGAGACAAAATCCTGTTAAATGGAGGTCTCTGACCCTTTTTCGTGCTTGTCTGTAAACATGTAACACAAAAACATTTGAGAAGCTCAGTAGAAAATTGAGCTCACAGCCTATTCCACAAACAGACACAGCCAGTGAACATGTACTGAAAAAATCACCTCTGCTGCGATCTCGTCTCGCTGATATTTTTACTTCAAAAAGGCAAAAAAAAGAGGATCAACTGAGCTGAGTCACGTTTCTGAACAATTGTGTTGTATAGTGCTCACCTCGTTTTGCTGACCTGGAGTCAGCAGGGTTGGAGCAGGAGGCAGGAAATGTCTGAGGAAGTGAGGTCAGAGCTGCAGCGTGGCTCTGGAAGGGGGTCTGAATGACAGGAACAGAGAGGAGATGGAGATAAGGAAACAGGAAGAGGCTACTTTAAAACTCCTGCACCAACTCTCGAGTTGTGTCACCGGAATGAATGACATTCTCCAAAGGAATCAGACCCTTCATACATTATTAAAAAGTCCTCTGGTGTCCAATAACAAGACAGCACCAAGCTGCAGGACACTGAAGAGCTGTCACTGCAAAATACAAATCCAGTTGGTGAAAGGTTTTTGATCTTTGGAAATCTGTGTAGTTGTTGTGCAACGTTTCACTATTCACAATGTTCTCATGTGTGATTCTCTGTTTCTTTGGCTTTTTTTATTCTAACTTTTATATTTAACAATTACGTTGGTTGTTTTAGTAGGGGAAGACAGGAAAGTTAATGAGTGGTATTAGCTCAACTAGAAACCAGAACAAGGTAAGTGCAGTATGAATAGTACAGTGCACTGAAATATATTCTTGGGTCATTTAGTTTCTGGAGTCATATTCGGTCCTTAGTTTTAAGTATTTTATGTATTTTTCTTTAGAGAACCATAGAGCTCACTTCAAAATACAGAGCAGAGCTCAGGCAGAGCTGAGAGGTGACGTTGAAGTGGTGTGAAACACAAAACTGATCCAAATAGGAGTGACTGTCTTCTTTAGATCAGTTTTGGGTTTCACAGTCAGCTTTCCTGATCTCTGTACGACTCTGAACACCAATAAAGAAGATACTGCTGATCATTGGTTTTTCATCCATCACTGTCAGATATCAAAGTTTCTTTGTTGTTATATTAGCTCCCAAATGCCCAAAGAAATGAGCTCAGGGCCTTGGATCAGTGGACCTCCATGTTGGTGGTCACAGCCAACAACATCTCATGAGGGTTTGCAGTGCTCTGCTATAGACAAGTTCTGTGTTTGTGGATCAGTTACTCATGATGAAAGTAATTAAGAAGTGTAAACTCTACACATGGGTGTTTGAGAGCATGCACAAATTACTGAAATACATATGGGGTTTTTTATATCTATCATATCACTGGGCTGTTTATTAACTTCAGTTAGACATCACAAACACATAAAGGAACTTAAAACATTAGGTTCAAATGGTATGAAACGTACATCACCAGTCAAAAGTTTTCCTGTAGCTTAATTAATTTAAACATTGTACAAACATTCAAGCTGTGAAAGAACACATATGGAATTATGTAGTACACAAAAATGTTGAGCAACCTAGAATATGTCAATACATCAGTTTCTCCAAAGTAGCCACCTGTTGACTGCTTTCCACTCAGTCTCTGATGGTCTCCAAACCATCCTAACTGGATTCAGATCATGTGTGGAGACCAGGTCATGTGATTCAGCACTCCATCACTCTCCTTCTTGGACAAACAGCTCTAACGTGACCCCGAGGTGAGTTTGGGCTGGTTAAATGTGTGCTCAAAGCAACGCTCCATAACATCTCCTCCTCCATGGTTCACAGTAGGAACCACACATTCACAAATGGTTCACCCTCACTACATCTAAGACACAGCAGTTAGAACCAACAATGTGGACTCATCAGACCAAAGAACAGTTTGGAGATTGATTGACCTTCATTTCCTGAGGTCAGGCATGCCAAAAGCCTGTGGCCAGACTTTATACGGCCCGCAGCTTCAGTTTTAAAATGTAATATTTATGGCCCGGGACAGACCTTAGCATCCGGCCGAGACCTGCCCTCCGAAGACAATTATGTGCACACATCTTCAACACCACCATATTGCGTTCTGTGCATCATCTCTATTAGCTCAGCTGGTAAGGAGTTGCACTGTGACACTTTATCCCGGCTGTGGCAGATAGATGCATGCATTTACCAACTGAACACCATCACAGAGACAGTTATGTTTTTCACTCCTGTAAGCTTTATATTTGGTTAAAAGGCCATTTAAAATGTTCATTGTGACAATGAAAACATATGCATATGTACGGAGCCCCGGAAGGGATCGCAATAGTTTTGCGAGATCTCGCAAAAGTTTTTTTTTTTTTTTTCCCACCCGTAATTTTTTTTTTTTTCCATGTCCCTTCCGGGGCTCCGTACATATGTATGTACTTCTGAAGAAAATTAAGATGATCGAATTTGGCCCTACAAAGTGTGTACACTCCTGCCTAAAGTAATGAGTGAGTTTTTCTTGGCATAATATGGATTCATATAGTAGTTATAACCAACCCGTCTAAAAATTATGTTCATATTACGTTCTTCTGCAGAACATATTTGTCACCCGATCACGTTTTTGTAGAACGTTGTTCTGAAATGTATTTTTGTGTCATTTTTAATGCAGACGCTGTGTTTGTGAAGCGAATGTATGAAATTACAATTTTATTGAATAACCATCTCTCACTCTCTAACTGACACTAACCGACTGCTGTGATGCCTGATCCCGACCATAAAACACTTTGACATCACTACAGTCACATCTGGATGTTGAAATGTACGTAATTTTTACGAGACTAGAGTTATTGACTCTGCACCCACCATTCTTCTGCACAAGACAACTAATGGTCTAAAGGACATTAAGAGGGCCAGAAATGTCAATTAAAATTAACTCTTGATAAGGCAGTCTGAATGGAAAATCATTCCACATGACTACATTGTGAATCTGATGAGAGAATGTAAAGAGTGTGGCAAAACTAAATGTAGCTACTTTGGCCAATCTAAAACTAAAGATATACTTGGTTATTTAACACATTTTATTTTCACTACATAATTCAATTTTTTCAGCTATGATTTTAACATCTTCAGTATTAATGTACAATGTTGAAAATAAATAGAGAAAACCCACTGATGGAGTATTGTCCAAACGTTCGACAATATAATTCAATGTTACAATGACTTGTAAAGTTACTCAGTGTTACTGTAGCCAGCAGTTTTTCAGCTTCTGTGTGTGTCAGGTTGTTGCTAATCCTTAAGAAAAATTGCCAGCCTCACCACTGATGGCCTCAGTAAATTATAAAGATACTAGGTAACCAACATAATAACTATTGTAAAAATAATAAGTAAGTAAGAAGTAAATAATAACATATGCTCCTGCGACTCATACATATGTTTTGTTGCTGTAATCTTATTGCTGTTAGCTGACGTTCAAACTGCTCCACCCAGAGAGTGAGAGTCCTCACTCTCCATGCTCTGCTGCACTTTGTTGGTATGAAATTACAATAAATGAGAAGGAACCAAAACTGAGTTGAAATAATTGAAATTCTTGAACTGGTTAGAAGCTTGGCTAAAAAAAAACTTTAAAAGGTGAATTGCTGTTCAATGATGAGGCTTTGGCACCACCTTTGTACATTATAAGTTTTGTGGTATATTCACGCTAAATACTGCTTATTAAAGAGATCTAAATGAAGCACTTGATTGATAGCTTCAATCACACCAGCAGTCTTGTCAGTGATAGCATCTCTGTGAATAAAATCTCATTCCCTTTAAAGCATGTTGCTCCCGGTCGCACCGGGAATGTTACCTCTTCAGTCAAAGGATTTTCTCTCTGGCTCCACTGAAGAGGATAAACATGTTGGAAGTAATTTTTCCATTTGCCTTTCACTACTTCCACCATCTGCCACTGGCAGAAACTCTGACAGCAGCTCCATCTGCACTGGCACGACAGCAAACCCTCGTCCTGTTTTTGTGCTGTAAAGCAATCCAGCAGATTCCCAGCCAAATGTGACGTGGTGGCACACAAAAGTAGAAATGCAGAATGCGGCTGAGAGGCTGCCAGGTCTGCTCTCAGTGGTGGTCTCATTTGTTTCTACTAATTTTTACTAATTGTTGTAAATGACTTATTGATGCAAAAACGCTCCACATAGACCTGTTTGAATAGTTTGTCTGAACTTTTGTTCTTTTTAAGGAGATTGTATTGATTACGTGTTGTCAGTAAACATTTCACTGATAAATTGAATGGGATTTTTCTACATGGTTTAAGACTATGCAAAATCCAGACATTAGACAGATAGTATCCCGCTATCCTATGTTGCAATTAGTTAATGGAATATTTTGAGATGTATGGGAGTTGTGTGTTGACTGTTGGAAAGATGCTGGTTGAACAGACATAATCATCTGAAGTACATTGCAGTGTGTTCGAGCTGTCTTAGACTTCAGTTAAGTGATCCTGTGAATGTAGTCTGGCAGGTGAGTAACGGCCACTAAATATTCTCTCATATGCGTCTCCTCTCAGATAAACATTCCTGTTGTCAGTAATTGCTGCTGACACATGCAGTGGGAGAGAGAGAGAGCGAGAGAGAGAGAGAGAGAGAGAAGGGGGAAGCGCATGTGACACATGGCAGCATAATGTCAGCAACAAAATTCAGCGGATGCAAACATCACCGCTCTCTGGCCTGGTTTTACAAAGCGCCTTAAAATAGACCCAGTAGATAATTGATGTATGCACGTTCCTTTCTGTGAAGCTGCTGCCACTACACTGGCAGGATGGTGTTGATATGTCTGATGCTGTCATCTGTTGGACTACAACAGTGATAGATTTTGATCAGCTGTCCACTTTTATAATCTGTGTTCTTTAATGTAGCAGTCGTTAGCGGAGGATCTTTTTTTTTCTTTCATGTGGTTCAGACTTCCCCGTGGTCACAGATGTAATGAGGAATAATATCTGTGCAGTATGCTGGCACATATTAAATAGTTTCCTAAGGGCTTGAAGGCATTAGTGTTCACACCTCAAATCATGGTCACAATATTCTGTAGAAATTCTGCCACAGGCCCTTATTATACCACAGAAAATTAAAATGCTGCTGCCATTAATATTATCCTGGTTCCTCTCATTGTGCTCAGAGTACAGTATTATAGCATGTCCTTGGTCACACTGAGGAACGTGGTAGTGCAGCGACAGTATATAATACTCTATAATATTTATAAGAGGGTCATCAAGTCTAGCTAAGATGGATATGAACATCATCAAACAGCCTTAAAAGCATACTCAAAAGATAAATTATTGCAGTCTTGCAAAATTGCCAGACTCGTGATGGACAGCATAAAAAAACCCTTTGCAGTGGATGCCGGACTCAAAGATGGCGCTCAGTTGCTTCTCTAAAAGGGATATATGTGACCTGAAGTCCTAAAGCTGGTAAAAAGCTTCAGACTGGCTAATATAACCTCAATCAGAGACAATGAACAACAGCAGCAGGCTGGTAAACATACTTTCTTTTTCAAGCTTCTTCAGCCCCAGTTAAAGCTGAAAGTGACATTTCTGATAGCATCAGAATCAAGCAGATCCATCTGGTCACAAGAACTTTAAACAACCTGTACAGACTTATGTCTGATGATTTTTGCATTTAGCGCTGTAGCTTTACACAGACTTTGTCAGAATGTAGTTTTTGATTATGGAAGAAAAGAAGAAAATGTGTAGGTGATGATGGAAAAACTGCAGCAGAAGACTGACATGTCTGATTTGCTGTACTGAATAGCCAGACTGCCTCTGGTGCCGATTCACAGTCTACATGCTAATTTGGTTGAACGACGGCTGATAGAATCGGACTTCCGATGGTTAAGTGGACGCCCAGAAAAACACCAGATAAAAGTCTTCAAAGAACATCAAAGAAATCCTATCGATGATCAACCCCTAACCAGACATTAATAGACATAATACATTCCCTAGCTCCAACCCCTAATCTAAACCCTAAACCTATTTCTAACCAAGTTGTTAGACTCAGACAGCCCTTTGAAGGAGAAAGTGGGGACCTTCCTCGGCTTGTCAAAATGTCAAGATTCAAACCAGTCCTCACTCTGTTCAGATCTGTCTTCAGTCTGCTGGCCATTCAAGAGCGCACACACGGATATAACAAGTCTGCCCAGTTTTTCACCATTGAAGGAAAATTAGGAGCACCAAGGAGAACAGTTATTCTCCCAGCACTCAGCCATAATGCAGACTAACTGATGACACTGTATTGTTTTCCCCCAGTGAACTGCTGTGCAGCTGGGGACTGCTGCTAGTCCAGGCGTCACACAATGCAAAGCCAAGATGATAAACTAATAGTCCTCTGGAGAAAACAGCACACACGCTGTGTAGCGATAATGCAGCTATTATCCAAAACTTAGCGTGTCAACACATTTTCTATTGAAGTAAAGATATGGCTCTTTACACGCTTTGTAGCTAACGTCGTTCTCTTACTGTGCATTTAAAATCTAAACATGAAATGGAGCCCTTTCAGATAGAAATGTCCTTCATCCTAATATGAAAATTCTGCTGACATGTTAGGCAACACAGTGACTCTGTAACTACAGCTGTCACCTCACGGCAAGAAGCCTTTCTTTGTGGACAATGTGCGATTTTATCATGTCTGCTCCTGGTGCTCTGTTTTCTTCACAGAGTTTAAATGTACATACTGGCTGAACAGAAGCTTGTCTGTAGGTGTGAATGTATGTGTGTCTAACAGCTTGTCCAGGGACTATCCTGAAATGCACAGGTTCGTTATTTGTTACAGTCTTATTTGTGAGACCTTTAGAGACCAGGCAATGCTTCTGAGCTAGTAAGCAGACCTGTAAATACATTCATAGTATAGTATATTTGTCCATCTGTGATACCACAGATGCCACCAGCCATCCAACCATTACCTGTACCACTTATTTGAGAACTTAGTTGAAATTTGTTCTGTGATTTATCAGACATGAAAGGTGCTTTCGTTGAGGTTTTTGTTGAAATCTCTGTTTCTCTCACTGACGGATTGAAATTTCTGTTATTTTTAAATGCTTTGAGCATCACAGACCAAGGTCCATTCACTTTCTTTGCATTTGTAAAAAAAATCTCACATCAATCCAGTGTCTCAGAAACTGTCCAATTATCTGCATGGCTAGATGCATGTGGAACCACATTTTCTGCTAATATGACCCGATTTGTCCATCAGCTCCCCTGGTCTGACTCGCCTTCTCCTCGGTTAGCAACTTAGCCAATGCCAGGTCATTTCAGCTCTAGCCATACATACACTACAAAATGAGGACCAATCAGAAGTGGTTTCTACTTTACTCTTTAGACTCTTTCTATTAGAGTCCATAAGTCATTCACTCCACATATTTGTTTGGCCCAGTCTCACCCAGAGTTCAGCTTTAGTGCAACGTCCGCAGGTAACTTTCTCTACAATGGCTTTCACTCCTCTCATGCACACGCATGCACGCACTACCTGCTGGCAGACTGCCAATATTACTGCTTGGTTCCCTACGCACAGGGGGATGATAGTATCTTGCAATAAGAATGAGGGTTCATTTTTATTCCATCATGCAGATAGCAAATTGAGGCCAGAGTGGGGCTAATATTGTACATTACCTGCCATCAAATGCGCTATTTACTTCTGCTCTATATCAATCTTCCTCCACCATCAGTCATTGTCTTTCACAAGTAAATTTAATTTTAGGTTAATTTCACGAGTCATTTTGGAAATACACAAAAGAACTAATAATTTTTGTGTGCGGTTAGGAATGTGGTGCATCTCTAGAATAAATACTCTACATTCAGTTCAGTTCTGTAGTGAGGCTATGTGTCTATGTGTATCTAAGCATGGCGTATGTGTGTGCAGTATATATAATCAGTATCTGAGTATCTGAGATAAAGCTGAAAGAAACCAAGACAAGCTTTCAGTGAAAGCTCCCATGTCTCATTAGACTCATTGTGGTGGTTAGCCATATATTTAAAACCATACTCAGACTATATAAGTAGTATACGTAAATTTCCCTTGGGGTATTTGAGCATAATGTCAGTAGTGATGGCATTACTGAAACCCTTTTTGCATGCTCTTCCAGCTTGGCTGAGTGGTGCATCACGAACAGTTAGTAGTTTATGAGAGGGAAGCCAGTGAGGGATCGTATTCTTGTAGCTGCATTACAACTAGCTAATGGTGCGTTGCTGTGCTGTACAACCATTTACTTTACCTTCTCACTGGCATTTGAACCAACCCTGTCTCCTGTAAACTACGTTTCTATTAAATATATTTTTGTTGGAAATGTAATAGATGGTTCCTGTCATTTATTAGCGAGAGGATTTTTTTTAACTGGGGTTATCCAGTATTAGTACTAGTATTTTAATCAATTCATTTTAAAGATATAATATGCATCTTCTAATACCTGAACCTCACACAGGTCCTGGGACGCTCCTCAGAATATACATTCTCTGAACAGCCTTCCTACTTAATCTAGTGGACCGGGTCTATTTCATCATTGCCTTTAATTTCAGTCTTTCTAAGATGATCATTACACATTCATGTTACTGATGTTCCTTTTAACAATTTACAGAATTTCTTTCCACTTTTTATTGTTTAAACATTAAAATGTTTTCTATGTTCTATTGTAAACATTGACTTTATGATATTTGCAAATCATTGCATTCTGCTTTTGTACATGTAGATTTTGCACAGCGTTCAAGCTTTTGGGGAATTTGGTTTGTATTTTGCTAGAAAGATATGTTGTTTGAGTATATTTTACTGGTATGTTCAATGTCAGAAGATGTAAGATGTATAGCTTGTCTCATAGCTCATGAGCTGTGTTGTGTAATCCAGTGTATTTAACTGTTAACTAACTGGCATCTTGATTGGAACAAGTCATAAAGACTGACTGTGGTGTGAAATGTGCGTATATGTCTTTCAGGGACAGTCATGAAGTTAGATTGTCAGTCTTAAAAGTTTTGGTGAAGTTTCACTTCTCAATAATTGATGTCAGTGTGTCTTTTCAAACTCAGCTGTACTGCTCTGTATTCCTTTTAAAACTCCCACATTTTATATGTTCAAAAGATGCTAAATGCTTTGAACACATGGTACGTGTGTCTGTAATGTGGCGTCAGTTGTTTTACCCAGTGACTACCCAGCTCTGCTGCACTCATTGTACTCATCCTTTTTGGCTGTGATGTATTGCCCAGTGTGCAAAAAGGTTAATTTCATTACCCCGATTAGTTTAACAGCTACAGATGTAATTGACACAGATATAGAGAAAAAAATGAAAACTGCCATACAGCGACCAATGGAAGCTTCTTTTCTCTGCCCAAAGGGACTTAAACAGGAGAAGGAAACAGCAATTTACCAGAAATGAAATATGAGAGAAATCACATTTATTGGCTTTTCACACTTTTTGAAACTGCTTTCTCATAGCTTTAAGCCCACAAGAAACTGAGATGGCTATTGAAATTTAGAAAGGTGGTTCTTGCACCTTAGCCCATACAAAAAAATCTTTTTGAAACTGCGAGTTGAAACTCGTCATGGGAATTGTGATTTTTAGAAAGGCATGGCGCTTTCTTATAACCACTGCATTGTGACATGATTAAATTTGGATGCAGTGGGTTTCTTGAGGTCATGTAATGAAAACCACTTATTGTCAGACTCATATCATTTAATTGGCTTGGCTGCAGCCCCCTGCCAGTTCATTATAGCATGCCTGGATTGCATTTGCTCACATTGCTATCCTGCCAGTCCCTTTGCAGCTACTGGGAAATCTCCACATTTGTTCAGAATGTGTGACTCTGCCTGTTTGGCCCCATATCAAGTCAGGGTAGTGCTGTATTTTAAACAATTTTTCATTGGTTTTTGGTTTGATTTTATTTTAGCTTGAAATCAGGAGAGACTAGAATGTAGGTAATTTTCACCCAGATGAAATGCTTTTCCAGATGGATGGTTAAGACACTGTGGAGAAGTGCTTGAACAAGTGCAACACATATTTCCCTGCAGCCCTATTCATCTGTGATTATTAAAACTTTATACTTGATTGAAAAACTCTATGGGTCCAGAAAATGTTAATTACACTAATCCTTACAGTGATTGGACAGACAGCTGCTGGAGCTCAGTTGATTGTCAGGGAAGAACATTTGTACCATAATGCTGCAGCTTTTCTACAAGAAGACATTTTATTCTTCATCAGTTTTTTTTCCTCCTCATTAGAACCAAATGTATTGATTTGTGAGTTGAAGTAGAAGGTCGAAATGAATTCACAGTGATATTTTTCTTATTGTGGGAGAATCTCTTCAGTGCTACTCATGTGGAAATGCAAAAAAAAATGTGATTACCTGTTTTATTCCCTGGACAAGAAACATATTTAATAATCACAAAAGATCAGATGGGTATACCATAATTATTCCAGGTTCTGTCTCATTTTTGCATTTTTGACCATTATTCTTATTGGAAATAATGCTACTTTTCTCACCAGACTAACTACTGAGATTTGAAAATACATTAGCAATTCTACAGTAACAGTAAGGCCTCTAACATGGTTCATGCACATATGCGGATGCAAATGTCAGTGCTTGGCTCAGCCAAAACTCATGTACATCCCTGGTGAACATACTCAACGTACGTTTTTATTTTCCTGTGGAAGTGATACAACTTCCACAAGGTGGCGATATATGTTATATAACATTTTCATGACCACGATAGTAAACGAACATGGCATTTGTGCAGGAATGTGTATTGCTGTTGACCGCTGTAGGCTACATATTGCAGAGAGGGAAGAAAGAAAGCAATTTTAGTTCCTGTCTGAATGAAGAGATGATGAAGTATTGTAAATTTGATGGTATGGTCATATTTAGCAATAACGTCTGGCAGGTATTTTGAGCAGTTGACAGTGAGCAGTGGGGTCGACTTTCTGTAGCTATAGTGCCTCCAGTGGCAATGCTCATACTACAACGTGCACTTTTGTTACGTTAGGATTTGACAAACTCATGAAGACAACAACGAATGAAACCAACCTTGAGTAATGTTTGTGTTTGCATACTAGCGTGAAATAATGTATTTCTGGGGCTTGACAAAGTTAGCAAACAGCTACAAGGCATTGTACTGGTGCTACTAGCATAAAGCATATTGGTAAATGCCAGTAGAGCATAAAATATAAACAGAACTAACTAGTAGTAGTGTTGTTACTGCAATGAATTACATTGTGGGTTTTTGCCACATCCTGTACTTTCACACTTGCCCTTCTTCGTGCAGCCTCTTTCAGTATGAACAAACAGGGTCATGCTACGAGGACTCATCCATCAGGAAGAAGAATACAACAGGAATGCTGCTGACACAGTGTCGATTACCGCTCAGGAAAAATGGGCACAGGAATCTCATTTGCTGTTTAGTCACATAACTTAACGAACTGTTAAGGATTTGGAAAGAAATAAGGTCTTTAATTACGGCTCTGTAAAGAGTTGACATATCAAAATGACAAAAAATATATATATATCTCACAAACCTTTAGTAGTATGTGGTATATACAGTACAGTTTGGGTTTCATTTATCCATGCATATTATATCTGTTTGTGCCTCCACCAGATTACAGTGGACATGGATTCATTTCAGTTCAGGTGATTACAGCATTGAAAAATTAGGATACGATCTGAGTCATTTCTGCAAACTAACTAATACAAGGTTTGATGGTCCAAAGTCAGGGAAGAGCCTGTTCAACCTGTTAAAATTTTATTTGTAATCAGCAGACAAAATTTCTGTTTGTGTGATTTTGACTTTTGTGGGTATGGACAACTGGATACAATAGAGGAAGAAAAAAGAGAAAGATGAACACTGCGGTTGAATAAACATTCTCAACTTTTTCCAAAGTTAGCTTGCTTATTTGGCGAATAGCTAACAAGCATAATACTGGTTAGCAGACCCTGACACTGTGTCCACACTGAAAATGTGTCAGTCCTGTATTAGCCCATTTGCTGGTTTGCATGACTCTCCTATTAGATGCATGTAAAGTATGGTCGATTTTTAGCCTTCAAATTAATTTTTTTGCATTTATGCATTGTGTATCTATGAGTCTGGCAATATGATAAGTATTACGTTATGATTTTAAGCCTTGTCTTATGGCAAAAATGCAGTGTACATTTATTTAAAAATGTGAAGCTTGGTCTTTTTTTATTATTCTTATTACCCACAAACCAAACTGCCAAACCATCTACTGACAGTATGTGCACTTATAATCATACAGTAAACTTCAAGAGACTGTAGCATTCAGTATACAGTAAATTCCAGTTGTAAGAAAACTTCTGAGGAAACTCTGGTTATCTCATGTCCTCGGATTATGTCATTAACTGGGTGTTATGTGACCCATGATCACAATGTTTGCAACCTCATTTTGCCAGTTGTCAATTAGTTTAAAGAAGGGTCATGGTTCCCGACTTCCTCTGCTGCTGCCTCGGCCTCTTCTAGACCACTGCAGTCTTGTTGTTTACGATCTCCCATTGATTTTGCTTTTGACAAAGGACAGGTTAATCTTTTTGTTGATCTTACACTGACAGCTTATGATTTCCTTAGGGCACGTTGTCTTGCTTTCAATCAATGCTCGTGTATCTTGCTCCTTCTGTTCACCCTCCCTATACGCACTCGACCAACTCCGTCACTTTCCTCACTGTTGCCCGCTCTGTGTTTTTTCTGAAAACAGTAGTGACAAAGTAGAACATTCAAAGTTCAGAAGTGTCTCATCAAAGCAGCTTTGTACAGGCAGGGGTACCATTATGCCATTAGTAAGGGATTTGCTATGCTTCGGTAACATTGTCTAGAAAAACACAGATGAAGGTGTCAAAGTGCTACCACTGCCTGCGCTGTGTTTCACACACTTCTGTGGAGGGGAATTCAGTACAGCTGATAGATCACTCTCATTAGTTGAGTATTGAGCACTGGGAGCCAGAAAGCTGACACTTTTCTCCTGATGGGAGAGTGAGGGAAGACAAGAGTCCTATTAGCTGGATCTGGTGGGTTATGAAAGACAACCTGAGCATAATGAAAGGAGTCTGTCATAGCTATTAAGGTTGGCTGGTTACACTGTCTCAGCTGGTCCAACACCAACTATACAGTACTTGCTTCACCACATGAAGTTGACGAACGTCACAGCCCTCTGTGCATTTCAGCCGTGTCTTTACAATGATGGAATTTTCCACCTCCACGTTTCCAGTGAATTTAAAGGATGTGCCCAGTTATATGACTGCTGGACTCTGGCACGACATCCTTTGTAAGCAGTGGTGACCCACAGTCATGCTGACATCTGTCATTCCCATAGCCTGGTCAGACATCTGCCCAAGGTTAAACAACCAAATGGGTCATTTTGATTCATTCAGCTTGTAATTTCCTGTTTGTTCTAAGCTGAGCTTTATACACCAGCGTCCAACGGAATAGCTGCACTGAGACAAGAAATGCAGCAAAAGGCATCTGCCAGCTCTTGTTGATTTCGTATCAAAAAATCCTCTCAGATAGATATGGATTAGCGGGAAAAATGAGGAGCTGACATAAATCAGTTTCCTCACAACATTTTGGTTTGATATAGGTTAAAAAAGCACTAATGTATGTGAAGAATGTTTAGACAGTGGCAGGATACAGCTACAGTAAACCCTGTTCATAATGTAGACTGCTTGACTGCTTATAAAATAAATCTGTAACTTTCATCCATTCACCTATGGATGGATGTTACAACTTGTCTGTCTCTGATGGTCGGCTTTTGGTCTCTACAGACACTGGGATTTTACTGTCCTAGACCTGCTGGTGTTGCAGAGCAAAGAAGGCTCCTTCACTAGTTTAAATGGCAGCTGTGACCTGCCTTTGGTTATGTGTGAGAGAGTCAGTCGGTTAAATGTAAATTTGTGCTGCTGATCTGCTCACGAGTGCATCTCATATTTGGATGTAACTGTGCTTAGGTTCCCATCATCCCAATGTTTAGAGTCTACAAAACACACAAACATTTTTCAAAAGTAGGTCAGTGTAATTTTTACTTCCCTAAGTCTCCTGATTAATGTCTTTGTCATTTTCAGATATGAATGTGAAAGTTCAAGAGGTGTCAGGTATGTGTGGCCCAAATTTCTACGCATTCATTCTCATTATTCTGCCTGTAAACATACCGAGAAGCCTTGTTTTTTCTGCATACTACCCTCAGCCGCATGTTATCTAACAAAACCTCATCACCTCAGCTTTGTCTTAACCCTTCTGGATATTTGCTGCTGAGCACTCTCACCTGTCACTACCACCGTCCAAACACATAAGATTATTGTTTTTTCCACCAGGGAACAGTGAGCCCTTACAGTGCTTCCTGCAGTGTCCTTTCTCTGTTTCTCATCTCTTCTTCCTCCAGGGCTGCCAGCCAGGGAAATGCTCGCTATGTAGTCACAGTACTCTGAAGTATGCGCAGTCATGCACAGAAAAGTTCTCCATTAGGATATTGAGTTTGATGCTGTTGAAAAGATAAATATGCAAAGAAAAAATAATATGAATTGATTTAAAAAATGTTTTTGTTATCAAAATGACTTGGCATAGAACAAAAACAGGAGCTGGTAAAGGTGAAGCTCATTTTGACCACTTTGTGTACTGACATTAATCTATAATAATCTATAATAACACGTTATCGTTTATTAGTCAGAAATATTTTGCATTAAGAATCTACACGTGAAAAAGTAACCACACAATAAAATAGCGGCAGAAAAAGTACAGTACCTCTCCTCTGATTTGTAGACTATTTGTAAAGTACACTTAAGTACAGAGATTGATGACATTATTATTGTTAATTATGATGTTCATGTTCACCCTCTTATACTAACACATTGATTTAAAACACAGCTAAGCATCTTATTGTATCTAAAATAAGACAGTGATCCACTAGCTCAAAAACTCAAATGCTAAAGTATCTCTATTGGACAGATGGTTCAGTGGACACTTTCCTGGAGCAGGACAACCCTAAATTGTCTCGATAATTGTGTTTTGTCATCAGTAAGAAACTAACTTAAAGAAACTAGGGAGTGAGATGTTGCAGAGCGGAAAACACGATTATTGTGTAATTTGGTCATGCATACAGTGATGTACATGAATTACATGAAGTTCAATATAACATGCCAGTAAGGCCGGAGTATAATGTACGTGCTCATACGCAATAGTCAACTCCCGTACTTTGTATATGTCTGGAGTTTTTATAATATTTTCCACAAGAGGGTAGACTCTGGACTAATCATCTCTGATGAAAATGACTGATAATGGGATATCATCTTTGTGAATCTCCACTTTTTCAGAAATGGTGACCCTCGCTGCTGCTTGCATCATTTCATAATCCCCTATGAGTCATACGTGAGCAGAATTTCTGAGTACAAAATCGAAGTGACTAAATCACCACAGAGTACACAGGGTTGCCATAAAGCTCATACAGGCGCTTCACAGCCTATAGATGCTGTTTTTTAAAACGTATGAATGTTAGTCTTTTTTTAAGAGGAACCAACAGGCAAATAATGAAGCACCAGACTGATAAGCAGCATGAATATGAGAGGTAAAATTCTAACGATACCCATATCGTTATAAACACGTGCCAAATAAATACTATGTGCTGTAAAGATAGACGTGTAACCAAATTACTAGAGTAATCATATAAACACAATGGAAGCTATAACAGATAGGCATGTGTGTATCTGAAAGAAGAAAGCTGGTCCCAATATAAAAACAAGAGCAAAGAATGAGAGGAACGCAGCTGATAGATAAGATTGGTAGGAGGCTGTTCTGAAAAGACATGTTTTGAGTCTGGATTTAGGGATAAACACAGATCTGGTGTTATAACGCAGGCGGAGAAGCAGAATACAGAATGTTTGAGTACAGAATGACAAAAACTTCGTATTCAGGCTCTGTCCACAGCTAATGTGAAAGGATTTTCACACCTGGTCATTAAATGCACACATGGAATTTCAGCCTTGCTTGAGTTTACCAGAGTCTAGCAATATCTTGTTTTTTGTCTCCTGAATATCTTGTGTCTTCTGGTTGGATCTGAAACCAAAGCTGTGTTTCTTACTTTACCATACAGGAAAAATGCACTGTATCAGAATCTGCAGTGAAACGGCAAAAATGCATCTTTGACCAGAGTTTGCATAATAATCCGGGGTGCTTAGTTTTACAGCTGGATGTGATATGTTTCTTTGTGTTGTATGATTACAGTCCGGTAGTACAAGTGATAGTGCCAGGTGTACCAGTCCTCCAAATCCATTCCAGTCATCAATAAAGATTTTTAGAAGTGTCAGACAAACCATGACATGAGTGACAGACTGCTGTGGTGATGGCCCTGAGTGCTTCTGACCACCTCATGTGGCAGGGACCTGAGACACAGTGAGATGTCTGAAGAGTGTAAGTGAAGGCCCGTCCCTTGGAGACACTGGAGTTAGACGCTGTGAACACCTTGTTCTTTCCAAGTCATTCACCAGGCAACACGACACTGAGATCACAGTGATATATGCTACAGCTGGACAGGGCTGTGGTGGTGTGTGGCTGCAGGTCTGAAAGCAGATGGAGGTGGACTCACCAGAGTGATAAATGAACAGCTGGAGATACATCAGTTTGCCAACATGTCAGCCAGATAACACTGGACCATACATATAATTTCTAATATGGCAGTTATGTTGTTTTATTGCATCCTGCAATATTGATTTTTGGAGGATTTTGTATTTCAGGCTACAGTATTTAACTTTCTATATACATTTTTACTACAAATATGCTCCAAACCTGATCATAACATAAATGATACAGATCATCAAACAGATTTTAATATTAAACCAAGATAACCCAAGTTAAGACAAAATGCTTTTTTAGAAAATGATGTTTTAATTTATTGAAAACTGTCCAAACCTTCCTGACCCTATGGGAAAAAGTAATCGGCCCGTGGTAATAACTGGCAGTCTCATTGCTGTGGATTTTGGCCCAGTCTTTTTCACACCATTGTTTTAATTCAGCCACATTCACAATGGTACAGGACAGTGGCATGTTAGCTCTCTTGGTAGAGTGCTGGGTTTCCATGCATAGGATCTGGGATCAAATACCATTGGAAACCTTGGAACCAAACAACTTGCTGAGGTGGTCTGGGACACATTTGACCACATATCTTTTATAGTGGATATGCTGATGCATTCAAAGCAAGGATGGTACAGGAAAATATGTCATGAGTGAAGGACATGGTGGTTGTTTTGGTGAGAGTTTGCTGGACCCTTCCTCGCTCCACCTCCTGTACTGCCAGAGAGGAAATGGAACAAGCTCTCCAAGATGCTTGCATCAAATACCTTAGAAAGCTGTGAGGAAGCATACAAAGGGTCTGTGTAAGAACAAAATACGTTGTTGTTTTTTCCTTTAGTGCTGGTTTGGATTTGTATAAAAACATCAGTAAAGAGTATCTCAGGCATCCAGGTCATGATTATCTAAAAAAAACACACATTTCTTCAGTGGCAACTGGACTTGTTGGCAGTTGTAGTTCCTTGTCATTTTTTGACCCTATCACACTAATAAAGCATCCATAAATGTTGGTATTACATTCACTCAGCAGAGACTGAAGGCTTTCTGCAGAGTTTAATTCCGTGAAGTGAATTCTCGGGCACTATGAAACCACAATGAAAGAAGATTTCATCAGCCTATGAAATGGGAAAGCATTACAGGATTGAATTGTTGACACAATAAAGCCTCTCTCTCTTTATCATGTCAAGGATAAAGTCTCATGAGCTTATGCTTTGTGGAAGGATATTGAAGCTGAAAGAGCCTTCACTGCAATAACGGACAGAACTTCACAGTGCTTGAGAAATGGAAAAAGTCCTGCTCTAAACAATAGCCCCCACTTTAGCTGCAGACAGTGTGGGATATGGAACTGGGGGAAAGTAAGGGAGGGGGTGTGTGCTTGATATGTGTTGGCTTATGGTAATCACCCCCAGCTCCCAGGAGATGGCTGTTAGCTGTACTGTTCTACTGCTGACCCCTGTGTGAGACTCAAATGTGCCAGTAAAGTCTTAGTGAGAGCTCCTTTTTTTTGCAGTGGTGTTTTGATGCAACTGTAATGTCCTGTCTTAAGGATGACCAATTCTGCAAGCTCCGTTCAAAAACTTAACCAGCAGGTGGATGTTGGTAATTTTCCACCAGATTTGTTGATTCTGACAAGCAATGAATACTGGCTCCATGAAAAACATGTTTTTCTGTTGCTCAGGCAGCTGGAGAGCAAATAATTTTCCTTTTATACACTTTGTTTTTATTTGTGTTTCATATTTTGACATTTCAGTCAGACACATTTACTAGCGATTGGTTATACAGTTAAATTGAGGAGAAAAATGCTGTGATTCGGAGAGATATCACTGATCCAAGAAACAAGCATTCAGCAGGGAGAACTAACCCCTGTTAACAAAGACGTGCATACAGTAAAAATATATTTTAAGATGTAAGTTCCAGTGGCATATTATGTTTGCTAATGCTAATGTATTATTTTGAAAGGATAACTCATTATTAGAAAACCATGTGCAATGATGGTAACACAGCTGAAGACATGAAAAACATGGTCATTCTTATGTGTCTCCAAACTTTTGACTGGTAGTGTAGATATATGCATATATAGTATAATGTAGGTGTGGGGTGGTGCCTGGGTAAAAAATCTAGTATGCAGGACATGATGCAAAAAGCACACAGAAACTGGAAATCACAGTGTTTTGTTCACAGCACATTCAAGAAGTGGCGGTTTCACAATAGAAATGTCTTGCAGGGAATTCTCGATGACTCTTTTCACACGTGTGCTTAAGGGGACGTTGTATGGATATAAATTCAACTTAACTTTCTGAATTGGTTTGATAATCTGAATAATTTAAGTGTGACAAATAAAAATCAGGAAGGGGGCAAATACTATTTCACAGCACTGTACATGGTGATGTAATTACATGGTTCTATGGGGGCCAACTTTGAACCAGCACTACTGCCCAGAACCACTATCTGGCAAGGAGCCAAAATAATAAAATAAGTTCCATCACAACATGATAATTACACCACAAAAACATAATCGTAATCGCACGTAGGAGACAGGGTTGCATATTGATGTAACTTTGCTCTTGACCCACTCTCCTTTAACATTAGCACAGTTCAGTTCACATTAACTACTATGAAGTCTTATATGGTCTGATAAGCCCTCACTCAAACTGGAATCTACTGTATGTACCTGCAGCCACACACTATGGCCCCCTGTGGCCTTCTACTGTATGTGTGGCTATTTTTTGTGATACAGTACCAGTGGTTCGCTGCTCTTTCCAACACTGATAATGTAGACAAATGTATTTGGACCCTACTGCTAAAGTCCTCTGCCCATATACACTTTCTGGTCTCAATAACAGTTTTTTCGTCACACTACACAACAAGACAAATAGTTTCCCATCATTTCTGTAATGCTGTGAATGGAAACGAGGCTGCTCTTTATTCCTTCATTTTGCTGTTGACACCGAGCTCACTTTCTCAGTGCTTTCACGTAAGGCTCCTTAAAAAACTCCTGCTGCCTCTTCATGCCAATTTAATGAGAGCCTCGAGTGGAAAACTCTAATTTTGTTTGTTGCCTTTGTTGGGAAGGTAAAATAGCAATGCTCACTAATAATGCATGTGAATATGACCTGCAGTCAAATGGTTTAGTATTTTGAAACTTTCAGTTTCAGTTTCTACATGCTGGCGTTTAGGAATGAATTTATTCAAAGTTGTCTTGGAGTCTTATGTAACAAGATGATATAGTAAGATTTCTAGCTCCAGCTTGCTGGTCTTTGGTTGTTAGAGCCGTTTTTATCTTTTGTTGCTATGTGCAAATCAATAAAATCCAATGAAATCCAAGCTCATGTCCTGTTTCCTGAACCAATCTTTCAACTTTTAGAATTCCATCTTTTTGAAGCTGCACAAATATATATTTTTGCATTAAAATGTAAACTGTGTCATATGTACACATATGTCAGTGATATGCAAATTGGAGACTGAGGAAGAGACTTTGCTAAGCCTTGAAATATCTCTTACACTAGAAAAATCTGTGTCCAGATGAACAGAATCAAATTTGTAGGCTAGTCTGTTCCCAGCAAGCATGGTCTGAAAAAAACATAGTCTGCTGCCCAGAACCAAGCAGCGTAATCTTAGGAACTAGCTGATGCACAAAGTGGAACATTTAGCAGCTAAAGAGCTTATAGGTATGTACGTGTCTACTCAGGAACTGGTATAGACCAAACCAGAGCTAAAAGAAGGGCTAAATATTAGGCTTACATTCAGACACAACTTTAAGCTAATGCTGTTCAGCATCAGCTGAATGCACACATCAGCAATTATTTGCTAAAAAACTTACCGGTGACAAATGTATTCCATGTTAATATATCATATTTTCAAACTTGCTCAAGTGCCATTCATCAACTTTTTACCATTTTCTATCTAAAGCACTTCACATATTCCAGTGATCCATCTTGTAATGGTAGAAATGTTGATCGAACACTGAATCCAAGAATAGTAAAATGTTTGGCCTAACACAATGTATATGCAAGTCAGTATATTAGTCTAACCTTAGATTAGAGTCCTATTTGTGTGCGTATACTGTAGATTTTGTGTGTGGTGTGACTATCGCCTCTTTTGGATCATGTTGTGTCCCAGAGGACTCTCTGGTGCTCCAGCTGTGCCATTTAGCAGGTCAGTAGTGCTGTCAGCAGCTTTGCCCTTAACCTCCCCTTCCTCCTCTGGCTTCTTGCAGTCTCTGTATGTCAGCCAGTGTGTGTCTATCATACTGGCTGAATAAAACTTTTCCAGTTCCACTGGCAGGAATGCAGTGTTTTCTATGCTGAGACACAGTCTGTGAGAGAGGGAGCATGCCAAGGTTAACTGGGCTGAGGCGGCCAGTGGTTACGTATGTGGCTTCACATGGGATGCACCCAACCACACATGCGCAAAAAAATTCCTTAGAGCTATCAGAACATAATGTGCATTGCTGCTTCTTCACAGTGCTAATCAGGGTGATACGTCCTAGATGTGCTTTTATACACTAAATGTTCTCTCTATAAATCTTATAGATTTAGATCTTATTAGATGTTGGTGCTGCATCTATTTGCATAGTAATGAGGAAAAATTGATTTTTGTGAAGCTACCATTATTCCCGAATGCTTTTAAACTGATATGGGAAGGGAAATACAGTTTGTATTGGAAAATGTTTGTTGTTTCGTTCAACAATTAGCATAATGAAGGACGTTATCAATATTGCTGTCTGTTAATCACGATGATTATGGAAGAATATTTGCTTGTCTAATTCACTGCTGTTTTATAAAAATTAACATACTAATTAACATATGAAATGAATATAATTACCAAGAAAACATTTATATTTGTTCTACATTATTTGCCCCTGGAATCTAAAGCATAATTAACATTTAAACTTAAAGCACTTGTTTATGATAATTACTGTATGTTTGGGACAATGTGTTGTAATATTGAAGCACAAAAAACTGACTTAAATATGACCAGAGCCACAATCTTTAGCAAACTATAACCAATAATTTGCAATCTGACTATGGTGCGTGTTTCTAATTGCTATCCAGAGAGTAAGTTAAAGCTGGGTTTTGGTACATTATTTACAGCATCTAGTACACTGTGTTCTTATAGAAAACCATCGTACAACTAGGTGTAAACAAGAAGAATTTAAAGATTTAAGATTTCAACAATGCAATGTCCAACATTATACTTATACTTACTAACTAATATAATAGACCAATATAATACTAATGTGATGAGATATTTAAAAAAGCATATTTTAAAAAACAAACCAGCTGGCCAGCCGGATTCCAGCCACCATTAGATAGCTCTTCACAAAAACCCTTCCCAGACTTAAAGAAGTTGCTGGAACTCAACTAAACAAGCAAATAGTAACAATAATATTTATCATTCTCATATTTTGCCATAAGACTGGGTGAAATATTCAGATTCAATACTCAGATTTTTAAGGCATCATACATCAAAAGTCTTAAAATTCTATTATTCCCAGAACTAACAGAAGAAATCAAAATCAGGCAAAACAAAGTCATGATAAATGCAAATATCCTGGGCACTTGATTCAAGATGAGTCGATCACTCATGAGTACCACTGGTTTACCGGTTTTACTCCACTATATTCTGCACTCTGTTACATCAGTCTTATGTTATAAGGAAGCGTGATTGTGAAGGGCAGCACGTGGTGTATTGGTTAGCACTGTCATCTCACAGCAAGAAGAAGTTTAAATCCATGGGCCTTTCTGTGAAGAGTTTGCATGTTCTCTATGTGTCTGCGTAGGTTTTCTCCGGGCACTCCAGCTTCCTCCCACCATCCAAAGACATGCATGTTAGGTTAGTTGGTGACTATAAATTGCCCATAGGTGTGAATGTGAATGATTGTCTGTCTCTATATATCAGCCCTGTGATAGACTGGTAACCTGTCCACGATACCCTGCCTCTCGCCAAATGACGGCTGGGATAGGCTCCAGCACCCCAGTGACCCTTAAGAGGACAAGCGGTTAGGATGATGGATGGGACTGGAAGGATGGTGATGTTCAGTTAGTGTGCATTATGGCTGGGATCATACCCGTTAGGTAATATAATGCAAAGTAGACACATTTTTGCTGCCAATTTCAGACAGTATAACTTTGCTTGAAGTAATTCTGAAATGCAGAGAAATGCAAACTTATGTGTTTGCTTCAAACATTTCATTATTAGCATTTACCATTAGTTAATGCTAATTACTGCATTCACTGATTATAATAATATACTCTTAATGTAAAGATTTTTACCAATGGCTTTATTTGACAGCTTATCGGAGACTGAGACCTCTTGTAGATCTGTATTTGTTGCCTTAAAGAGACACTAGCTATCATGTTGCAACGGTCCGTGAGACAAAATGGTGCAGCTCTGCATGCATGCTTGACAGAGAAAGAAACAGAATTAGTAACTGAGGTTTTGCCACATCCTGTTTTGTTCAGTGTTCCTGTTTGTTAGCCAGTCCTTCAGGAATTGCACAGCCACACAGGCCCACGTTTCTACTCATGCTTATATGTTACAAGGCCCGTGTTTGTTTTCCCATTCCTTGATCTGCTCCTGGGGGATAAGTGGATATAGACCGTGAACGCACTGTGAAGTGGTTCACTGAGCCTATCAGCACAAAGCCTGTGGTGTGGTGGTGATGGTGGTAACGCACGGTGCAGCGATGTGGCCCCCTCTAACAAAAAACAGTCACTGTAATGCAAATCCCAGCACTCAGTTGCGTGATAAACTGCAATAATTAATTGTAAGGTAGTCTCCATTTTTCAGACCGTCCTCATTACATGGTATGAACTGGATAGTGGACACCATCAATAATTAAATCTGTGTATTTACTACTCAGGCTTATATATACGGTATATCTTTCCCTCTAGACTCATTTGATGTGTTTGTGATGAGTGAAAGGGGCTGGAACAAATGATATATGGAGGGTTGCTCCTGCAAAGCTGATTTCCAAAGCCCTCAGAGTGAACCACTAAAGGTTAATTGGATTCTGTCAAACTGATATTGTCGGACAATGTTTAGTTTTCTCAGATTACTACTTGCCATTATGTCACTGTTTCATTTTCTTCTTTGGAGAAAATAATAATGATCTTGTCATAATCAGCACACACAACTTTGTTTTTCGTTTGTTGATCCTTGATTTTTATTAAAAATAATCAACAAAAAGCTTTGGACATACAATTATCTCACTGTCTTTGTTGAGTAATGCCACGAGTAAGCATGCTCACAGACTCTGGGACGTAATACAAGCCTATATAGCAAATAGAAAAAGATTTGGATTTCCGCATTACATAAAGGAAAACCGCTTAAACCTGCTTTTGGAGAGGTAGAGTACATGGCAGAGACTGTGTTACATAACCAGTTAAAGCATGTGCAATTCATCCATCAGGAGGAAGTAAAGAGGTGGGAGTGCTTTGTCCCTGGGATTTGTGTCAACACAACTAATTTTTTTTACACTCGCTAGCTTAGCACTGTTTGTTGGAGTGAGCCTCAGACGGTCTGTGTGTTTGTGTTTTATCTATTCGTTGTCTGGAAGCTGCTCTCGCCTGCACTGAGCCCTGATAGACGGAGCTGGCGTAGCCGCCATGGAGTAGGCCAGGTACTGGGTTTCTAGATGAACTGACCTTGTTGTGCTTTGCTGATTAAGAGCCGGCGTGTACAGTATTGACTCTTCACCAATATTATTACCCCTGTAATCTCACCCTCTCACCACCACCTCGCTTTTATCCTCTCTTCCACAGAAAACCAAGTGTGCACAATTTTTTGGTGCACAGTCAGTCTGGCTGCATTAATACATGATCCTGAAAGTGAATAACTCACTGTCCACTGAGCCTGCTCTGTAACACTGACTGTAGCTGCACTAAAGACTGCACTGAGAACACTACACTAACACATACACATCCAGAGCAGTGTATTTGCTGATGTTTGTCTCCAGCAGTCATATTCCTCTGGCATCACATTGTATTGCAATGCAAAGTATTGATCCAGGACAAGTTAAGACAAGTAAATGCCCATTGTTCTCTCTACTGTGTGTAATTTTAGTGTCTAATCAGTGTTAGGGGGCTCTAAGTAGGATTTGACTGAAGTGCCAATCCTAAATAAATAAACAAGGCATTGCAGAAATAAGAATCATATGAAAGAATTGTGTAAAACAAACTGGAGTGGAAGGATGTTACTGTTATTCTTGCTAATAGGAGCTAATGGCATGAAAAAACAACGATCTTCATCCACGTTCTGTAAGTACTGTATATCATGACATGAAACAAGAGTATTATTAAGAAAAAAATCTATTATGGAAATTAAATCAGGGTTTTATTTTGAAACAGATGTAGAATATGAGCCTTGGTTTACATATATGTAAATACATATATGTACATATATATTTACATATATGTAAACCAAGGTATACGAGTACAAGCTAGTTAGCAACGCTACATTTAAGCCTATGGTTAAGTTGAGAATTCATATTAACTGTAGTAGCACAGCAAACAGTTTGTCTATGCTAGCTATAACTTCCTGTGTGCTCGTCTCCCAGTATAAGCAATCCTTATTAAGCTCAATTAGTTCTTGAAACCACTTTTCCAGCCTTCTGACAGTTTGGAAGTTTAGGGAGCCGAGTGTTTTTAGAGATTGCCATTATGTAAGCAGAGAACCTGCACTCCAGTGATAACAGGAAGCTTATATGGCAGGCAGGGGGAAATCTCTATGCAGGACTTAACCTCCATGGAAGAGAGATTATTGCTGCTTGCTCCAGGTCACAAAAGAGCACAACTCGTTTGTCCATAGAGGAACCTTTATCCGTATGGCACGTTCCTGTTAGATTTGCATTTTACACAGGGTAGTCTCACTTTAAGCTATGTCACATTGCACTGAGAAATCTTTGAGTTACATTTCACAAATTGACATAAAATAAAATAATTATGCCAGTAAAAGTAATTTACTACAAAATATACAGTATATATTGTTAAGAAGGCTCCTGATACTCCTCAGTGTCTGAGATTATCATGCTATCCATACAGTGTGTCTTAATGGTCCCTGATTACTGCAGTGATGTGAAAGTGGCAGTAATTTGAATGAGCAGTTAATTAATGTTTAGATGTTGTGGTGAACACAACCCCAAGAATGTTTCCACAATCCTCTGAACTCCTGTGAAATGTGTGACTTCCGACTCATTCTTAAAATCCATAATAAACCATGAATATAGGAAGAGAATTAAGTAGTTTTTTGTTTGGTGAAACAACTTCTCACAACCTCTCATTCTCTGAGATACTGGGCTAAACACAAAATTATCTTTTAAATGTATTGTTCCTGGAAACACTGATATGCAGTTAAAGGTGCCTTCATTTTACTGACTAGTAGTCCAAGATTTATGTACAGTAGACTACACTAACGTTACCACTAACAGTGCTATTTTAAGGTAACATACTTTGATTCCTTCAGCATTTCATCCATTCTCCAGCTGTGTTTTGAAGCAGAAAATTTTTTGTCAGTCTTCCACAATGTTGCAACAAGGTGCAAAACACTTTATGTACCTCCCTTGTACACAGGACATCAAGGAATTTTGATGTTTTTGCGGACCTCTCCTTTAAGTTTGGGAGGCTACTACACTTAAATGCAATTTACAACATCCCAGAAATCGGATGCCTGCTCTCTTTGTGTTGTAAGTGGCCTATCATTTGGCTTTGTGCGTGAGTTGTATTTAAAAAAATGACACGTAGCCTAAGCTAGTGCTCCTCAGCAGCTCTGGTGCTCTATACACATGAGAGTGTGGGTGAAATTTGTGGAAAAGAAGAGGTGATGGGACAAAATTGCAAAGTCATGCACAATCCACTGGCGTTGGTTGAATTTATGTTACTTGTTGCAATTGCAATATCTTTAATCCCTTGAGTGGCTAAATAATTTAAAAAAACATGAATAACAAAGAATAAAAAAATGTTATTAATATTTCATATATTAATGTACAAACCCAGAGGTGCTTTGCTTACATTAACATGTATGTCTCAACATATATGTTGAGAACTAGAAATGTTTAGGCTGTATATAACAAAGCATTATATGGATTTACTTGATTTCTGGACGCAGATGTAAACTGTTTTGGGTTTTCCAAAAAGAGAGATAGAGAGAGAGAGATAGCTGTTTTCTTTTACTGTAATGCCCAAACTTCAAAGATGTCCACCATTTTTCTCTTTTTAATCAAATAAATGTGGTGCGATATGAAATAAAACCCCATAATCCTGTATTTATCCAGGACTATCTTTAGAAGTTATAAAATAACTATAGGCTCTTTGAGGGGGTTGGACAAATTGTCAGTGCCTGTTGGTGAGAACCTCTGATCACATTAAACCTCATTATCATCCGTTTGAGGCTGAACCATTGTTGTTATTCCTCACATATTGTCCGGTCTTGGTCTTATCTCATTTTAATGTAGCTGTCTCTTTAATGCTCCTTTTTATATCAGCTTTTACCAACACTAGAAGTTAATGCCTCTTTGGATGTCCACCTTGAAGGTTTGAGTTCATCAAGATCGACCTAAATGCCCCTTAATTCCCAGATGTCAAGTAAAGTAAAGACAGACCATCTCAGCATCACTTTTACACCATTGCTTGCAGAGCTCTTTGTGCCTGCCACACACAGGAACTGTTGTCGCCTCAGTTAGAGCAGAAGTAGTTTGGAAACAAAAGTTATCAATTTAGAAAAAAACAATAAATTGAAACAACACAGAAGATTTTGGTTTGAAAATAGAGAACAAGGTCATTCTTCCTGGGAGTATGTTTGCTGAAGTTGGAGGTTGAGGCATGTTGTGAATGTACAGTAGGACCGGTTCAGTACCGTCAGCGCACTGTGCAGATCCACAGCAGATAGCAGACCAAAGTCATCCAGAGGCAACACATTATCTAGTGTCGCAGTCAACATCAGTGCTCACTGGGGGATGGTTCAATGACAAGTGGCTGCTTTTACCATTACTCAGCCAGTTGCAGCAATTAGGCAAGACGAGATATATAGGTGGTTTATTTATGGACAGTCTTTCACTGACCCTGACAGCCATGTCCTGCTCCTACATCCCCTTTGCTCTGGGTGACTTGTTTTCGGGTTGCGGTTTCTGTGGACCTGCTGTGATAATAGAAGCTAAACTTTACAGCACCAATTTTGCAGAGGCAACAGCAGAGGCAACAGTGTGACTCTGTTGTTGTGCCGTAAAAGCACTGGAGTCCATAACCAGCATCATTCCCTAACCTTAATATTGCAGTTCTAGTTGACAACCTTCTTTACTTTCCCAACATTTTTGCTTTTTCAAGCCTCGAGTCCAATTAATGAAAAGTTGCTTCTACAAACATGCAGTCCAATCGGCGAAACAAGAGTGGCGGAAGTGGAAACATAATATTATTTATGTTAATGTTTTAAGCACATTGTGTTTCTCCTTTTGTCTGATCATGATTAATGATCAATTCATGCAGAAATCCAGGTCATTCCAAAGGGTTAACATACTTGTTTTATGGCACTGTAAATCCCATCGTCACTTTGTTTCTGACTTTACAGACTTCAGTGTTACCCCAGTTAACAATCTGCTAAAATAGCTGCATGGTTCTGCTTTATTGTAATTTACCTGTTAAAGTGTGACATCATGTATTTTTGGCAGTTACTAGAATTTCAGATATTTTTACTGGAAAGGTCATTAAGGCTAACATGTTAGATAGCAGAAAGTAATTCTAGTCTGCTTCCTCTTGTCTTGTTCTTCCTTCCTCTTCATATCTGTTCTCCACAGCCTCTGTTGTCGTCTAGTGTTGCACTCAGCCTGATGCATTCTGATCATGTCTCCTGTCCTGCTTCCCTCTCCTCTTCTTCCTCCTCCTGCTCTCCTTCCTTCTCTCCTCCCTTCTGTCCTCCCCACCTGACACTGAGCTGTGTCTGCTGATTCAGCCTGTTGTGATATTGCATATATGAAAGTTCCCTACTCTGATTTGAAGGCATTAAAATGCTGCGGGCAGTGGATAGAAGTAATCTCTCTTTCTGCCAGATGCAACGTTCAGCTCAGCGGGAGTTAGCATGCTGACCGACCTCCTGACTAAGATACAGTACATCATGCTGCTAAAGAAACATAGCATCTTGCATGCATTGTTTGTTGTCTGATTTTGAATAAAAGTACACTACTGTTTTCTAAAACTTCATGAAATGTACATTATGAATCACTCAATATCCTTCTCTCTTTTTATGTTGCAGGCGACACGCCTCATTGCCCGTAGAAGTCTCAGAGATTCCTCTAAACCTAATTGCCCCTCCATGTAGAAGTTACCCCTGTCGCAAATGGAAGTCTGCATCTTTTGGGTAAATCAAAGATTTGTTTTCTTTTGAATTCACCTTTTCTTCATCGGACCACAGTTTTCTAAGACCATTTTGTAACAGTTTGTCTCATAACCATTTCTGAAGCTAGCTTATAGTATTGCCCTGGTACAACATCTAATCCATGATCTTGCCATTCCCCATACTGCTGTTGAGTGTTTCTTTGTTTGCCAGTCTTTTCCTTTTCTCACGAAGACTTCCACTGCCTACTGTGCACAGCCTGGTAGGTGGCCTGCTCATCCTCCAAATGCACTCAGATAGAAAATGAACAACGCCCATTACAACCACAGATGTGAAATAGATGCGCAGTAGGGGAACCGGCTACTTTCGAGAGTAGAGCAGGCAGAACAGACCCCTGTGATTTAACGTCTTCTTTCCTATCCCTCTATTATTCAGGATTACTTGGCGAGCAGTGAAATAGTTGAAGGATGTCTTAGAAAATGAGTCGCAAGCTTTGCTGCACTGCTGCAGCTTTGTAGATTATTGTGAGCAATGTTTGCATAAAGCATCTTGCAGCACATACAGTACAGTAATTCCCTGTCTGGTTGTCCATGCAGTCCTCCTCTCTCTGGATGCTTTTCCTTGGAGTTTATTACAGCTGCTCAGCTAGGCCCTGAGAGCTCCTCTGCAAATGAGGAGAGATGAAAACCCTGAGAGCGTTGAGAAGTGGGACATAGGCTTCAAAAGCTTCATGGCAATTTCAAAGGGTTTTTATTCTTGACGCCGCGCTTGCTGTATCTATCGAATATCCCACATTGAGCTTTAGAGTGATTCTAAAGGCAGGTTTGTGTGGACGAGGGAAGAAATATGAAAAACTTACCCTAGGCTTTTGCCTGTGGAGAGAGGCGATAGTGAAATTCCTAATGACTTGTGTTTACTCTCCATGTTTATAGATTCTAATTAGCCATGGACATGATGAGAGTACAAAGAATGAGTGTTAAACACTTGTGATTACAGTGAGGTCTTGAGCTGTCCCACTCTATTAGGCAATATTTGCCAAAGAACATGAAGAACAAGTGTACATCTATTACAGTTGTCCAGGGAGTTGTGTTCTGAATGGGGTTTGGGTCAAGCTGGAACTCTGAATAGGATGTAGGTGTGTAGATTGGGTAATGAATGTAATTATGTTTAAATCTCAGAGGCACAGAGGAAGTGACACACTACTACAGGTAACATCACACACTGTGAAGCAATATTCTGCTGTACAGTGAAGCGCCTTTAGAAACAGATTATTGGGCTTTTATATTTGGCAGATATAAGATTAAAGGTGTCAGCGACAGGAAGTGTTACCAGCAAGAGATAAGATAGCTCTCTTCTTCTGGACTTTTCTGGTCTTCTGTGTGTAGGATTACTGTGATCCTGCTCTTCACTAAACATTATTACATTGCTCAGTTCAGTTTTATTAAAGGATTCATACCCAAACTGTGAACTCAGACAAAGTATTGCTTTAGTTTTCTCATGGCATACCATTAGTGAAGTCAGGGATTTGAACTTACATCAAAGCTGCATTAATTGACGAATTGACCACTTGGTGGTCAAAAAATACTCATCTAGTCTAATAGCGTTCATATTGAGTTTCGGGGTTGGCAAGTAGATCAGTGGGTAGTGCAGTCGTCTACGAACCCCAGGGTGACCGGTTTGATTCTCAGTCCCTCTTGGCTACATGTGTCAACAACAAATGTCAATGGACAAGACATTGAAACCCAATAGAAGCACCCACATGGCAGCTGCCAAAAAACTATTTCTCCAAGGGGACCAAGAAAGTATGTCATTATTATTAAGATTTTGTAAGGTTCAATACTTGCTTGCAGTTTGCACTGTTCTGGGTCTCCCACCATTTTGGCTGCTAAAGGCTCCATTAAATGTACTTGCTAGTGGCTAAATTTGTAAGTCTGATGGTTGGGTGCTGGAGAGGTAGCACTCTCAATGAAGACTGCTTGAAAGACGCATACTAAGAGCTGTGAGACTGAACCATAACAGTAGAGTTGAGGGCCATAAAATCTAAACAGATGAAAAATTATGCTTCATAGAGTAGAGGGGGACTAACGAGTTGGTGATAATTCTCAGTGGTTTGTCACTGAAAGCACTCATCTTTCCATTGTTAATATAAAAATATTGATTTATGCTGCTCAGATGTCTTAGATTGCTCTTGATTAGCTTGTGTTGAGTACTTTAAATGACTATTAAGTCTATCTAGTATTGATAGCAAAGTATGTGTTTCTGAATGCCCTAAAAGACTTGATGAAAGTGACGTTAAGCTAAAGTCAATAAGACGAAAGGAGATATTAACTCATTCAGATTGGTTTTTAACGCATCCAGTGGAGATAAATGCAGAAACTGGAAGCTTATTTTTCTTACATTTCCATTCTCTTATGTATAAGTAATTACAATGATGTGTCACTATTTGATCCAGTTTTTTCCAGTCAGTGTAAACAGTAGGCCCATACCAGGCTATGTGAGTTTCAAATATTAGACACAAAAATACCTGGACACAAACATTTAAAAGTAGTAATTTTGCTCTTTATTCGTCATTTTGCAACTTTGTGCATGTTAATTGTCCTAAGCTTGGCATACACAACTCATCGTTGAAATGTGTTAACTCACACAACATGTTCTGAACGTCCCTCCCGCTCAACCAGAACCTTCTTTCCTCACATTGTAGAAGTCAGTCAATCAGCTGCGATCAGTGGCTCACATCGGCTTGAAGCCTCCGATTGGCTCTGTGCAATGACAAAGCCAGTAAAGTTTATTCAGAAAAGTTTGCTGTGTTCACAGAGAAAAATGGCTTTGTGTATAATATACACACAACATACTATACTATACTAATTATGGTAAAACTAGCTCATTTTCATTTCTAACATATATTTTAACAGCAGTCATGTGGTTAATTGGACTGTGAAACTGCTACACTGCAAGACTGCCAACTAAAATGTTTGACATGATATCAGATTGCCAGGACCCTGCTGTGTGTCAAACGGCAACTAATTGAACCATAAATTGGCCTGATTCTAAAATCTGTCAGCCATGACTGAATCTGGTCTGAAGTTGGGCTGAATCCCTACAGAGTCTGCCCAGCTGTTTTTAGCTGTTTTTGTGTTGGTTTGTTCAGGGATATTTTGCAGGTGAAACCCAGTAGATACAGTCAATAATCCATCCATGAATATACTGCAGGATGTCTGATGAAGTGTAAAACAATTCTCTGGTCTGGATACTAAATTGAATTGTGCCATTTGTCTTAAACACAAAACACAGTAGTAGATTTCTTCACTACTCTATGTATTTGAATATGTGTGTGTGGTGATGAACTGAGTTGGCCTGCTGCTGAGAGTTTGTACTCAATTGCCGTTTCCAAACTCATGATAGAATTTAGATGTTAAACTGTAAATAAAATTTGGTCATACAAAACTGCATCTCTCTCACAGCATCTATCTGTATCTGAAATATGTTAATTCATTTGAATTGTGTCGTGTGACGTGGCTGAAACGGTCAGCTCCATGCTGCACGTGCTTGCGAATGTGCTGTTGTAGTGCGGGACTTGTGACTAATGTGCAGGTGGGCTTCTCCTCAGTAATGTTTGTTATAGTGGTCCTTCAGATAAACCAGGCTTTGTCTCAGCAAACAGTCTGTTTTGGAATTCATAGGTTGGAGAAAAAAAAAATTCTAGCCAGATATACCAAGAGAATATGTTTTCTATTATGGTCTGCTTTTTTGTGGCATTCTTTTAAAATAATTTTAAAGAAATCTAAGTGAGAGAATTTGCAGGCTTTCAAAGCCTTTTAGCATATGATGTTAATGTTGTTGTCTTTCTTTATATTTGTTGATGTTTCTGCCCAGTGGTGTGAGATCCAGATCCAGGTAGATCTGTGTAAATGGCTTTTGTGCAAACCTCAATTTCAAGTTCATCTCCTTCCTTTCTACTACCTGCACACTCCTTTTTATCAAACTGGATGTGACCTTCACCACCTCAAGGGTTTCATCCATGTACTTGTGAACCTGTGGCACTGTCATGTTTCTCTGTCTATTTGAAATATGTAGCCTTTAAGCATTGATCCAACAAAGAGCACACCTGGTGTGGGTTAAATTTCATTCTGTCCTGCCCTGATGAGAGCTTTTACACTGTCTGCACTGTTGATGACATCAGGACTCTCATTACTTTCACACTGATTCACTAAAACCTGCAGCGAAAGTCCCCAAAATCTTGTATGTGTTGCAAGGATTGTAGATGTTGTAGTCTATTTAGTGTGTTGCTCATATAAAATACAGTAAGTGCCCTACAATAAATTCACTGACACATACTCATTTAAGAATTTTGTGGAAAATAAGTTAAATTGCTGAAAGTTCACTCAACTTATTAAGTTAAGTTGAGAGTAAATGTAGCTTGGTGGCATAGTACAATTATCCAATATACACCGATCGGAATACGCATTATATCCAGTGGTTATATGTCTAACCTGTTTGTAATAGTTCCCAACTTTTGACTTTTGTTTGTTAGTTTCAAGGTTTCACTCTCTGGACTGAGAAATGTTTAATCAGTGCTTTAATTTAGTCTTAATATTTAATCAACATAACATTTAGTTGGGTTAAAAAAACAATTGCATTTGTTGACTTGGTGTAAAATTCTAAGGCAGCCCTTTTGAGTAATATTTTTAAGTTAAAACAATTTATATTTTACAGTGTAGAGGAAATAAGATAAGATAAGACTTTATTGATCCCACAGCGGGGAAATTAGCGTGTTACCACAGCTCAGTACAGAAGCAAAGA